>JAVCKU010000022.1:508505-524767 GCA_032273985.1 Hypsolebias coamazonicus
TTTTTGAATGTCCAGAGGACCAGACTTAGCTTTTTTAGATTTTTCTACCTGGATTATTGAGCATGCATCAGGGTAGTTGTACACATTGTACTTGAGAGGAGATTATTACAGCCTCATATAAAATCAATAATGATGATGATACTGGAAAGTTATCGGTATCGGCCGATATCCAGATTTAGGGATTGGGATCCAATCTGAAGTAAAAAAAAAAAAAAAAAAGTGGATCGGTGCATCCCTATTAATGAATTCAGTCTCGTCAGTGGTTGTGGTCAAACGTCGGCCTGATCTGATTGCTGGTTCTGGAGCTCCTGACCGTGACCTCTGACCCCCCTCAGGCCGCCGCTCCTCTGCCTCGATGCTTCATCGCCTCCTCACGCTGCCGTCTCAGCTGCTGGACGAAGACGAGGACGAAGCCGCCGCCACCCAGGAGACGCTGGCCGCGCTGGCGACCAACGGCAGCAGCGACCAGCGGGACGAGCTGGACCCGCCGGGTCTGAGCAGGAGAGAGGAGGAGGAAGAGGAGGAGGAGGAAGAGGAGGAGGAGTGGGACAAAGGGAGGAAGGTGAGCTTTTAAAGCGCGTCTGGAATGGTCTGAGCAGGTTCTGGTTCTGACGCTCCGGGCTCTTGTGTTTGGCAGAAGAAGCGGCGGCGGGTCTGGTCCGAGTGCGAGGAGTGCGGGCGGCGGTTCAGCCGGATGTCCCTCCTGAAGGCCCATCGGCAGACCCACGCCGCCGGAGACTCCGGCGCCGCAGACGCCTCGTCGCCCTCGTCTCCGCCGTCCGGCGCCACCGTGCCGCTGAGCTGCTCCGAGTGCGGCAAGAGGTTCTCCTCCAGCACGCGCCTCCACAGCCACGTCCGGACCCAGCACTCCGAGAACCGGTCCTGATCCACAACGAACCGCCGATGAGGAACCGCAGACAGCACGCTGAGGCTTTTACTCTGAAAGGCTACAGGAAGTATCATTTTATGCAACAGAAGAAGTGACAGACCTCGCTTCATGAGCCTGTCACCACATCAGAACCAGATCAGAGTTCTGGTTCTGATGTGGAAACTGGATCCGCACAAAAAAAAAAACCCACAAAAAAGCAAAAAGTTCAGCCAAAGTTTTTTTTTTAAACAGATGGAAGACTTTTTATGAATTTAAACTGATTCCAGGATTTTAACATAAACCAGACTGGACCCAATCAGAGGACCAGAACTTGAGGTCCGGATCTGAGGAGACGGGTTACCGAGCTGCTGGTACCGATCCGGTTCTCGGTCGATCGAACTTCTCCACTGAATGGAAACATTTGGATGATTTCAGTCAGGAACACGAGAAAACCTCAAACCTGAAGTCTGGTTTCTGAGTGGAACCAGAACCGTGAGCTTCTGGGTGGAACCAGAACCCTGAAGGTTTCTGGGCTGCAGTTTATTTGAGTTAAGAAAAAAAAACTTATAAATGAAGAATTTCTTCTTTAAGCCGTGATTTTAGTTTGAAAAACTTTCCTTCAGTCTAAAAGTCTGTGGTTCTTTCAACGTCACGTCGGACGGACTTTACAGACGAGACTGGACCAGAACCTGACCCGGGAACCGGCTAGACCCATAAGCTCCTGATGAAGAGGAGTTCTTCCTCTTCGACTCGGACAGGAAACGAGTTCTGAAGCCCGTCAGCGGTTCCCACCACCCGATGGTTCTGGTTCTGTTGTACAGCGTCACACAGGAAGTGACCCGTTTGTTTTTTAAAGTGCCCTTTTTGTTTTGGTTCTGGATCGTCAGCAGACATTTTCTGATGTTCCTCCTCGGAACCGAAGAACCCGTAAGAACTCGTCGTTCATCAGTGGCGTCGCTCGTCTGAATGTGAATTTCTGCTCATTTAAAAAAAATTATTTTTTTAATTTCTCCGCTTCTTTTCTGTCGTTTCTGTTCAAACACTTCGAGTTTTCACCACGAAGCTCAGAACGTACATTAAAAAGTTTCAGTCGAGTTGGAGCGGACGTCGCAGCACGAGTCGTTTCGGTTTTCAAACGGAATGACGAGGAGACACGTGTGGGAAGGAGGGAAACTGTTGGCAGAAATGGGCTTCCATACATCAAAGGACATTATGATTATTTTAAAGATCAACAAATCTAAATCAAAATTTATTTTATTTCTGCAGATAACACCGAAACAAAACTATGAGCGCAGGAATGCAACAGTTTCAGACGTTTCCTTTGACACGGTGATGGAGCAGGCGTACGGTCAATCTGTGATTCTGGTGCTGATCTGAGTCCGGATTCCTCACAAGGAACGTCGATCCTTTAAAGAAAAATTTAACTTTTCCAAATCAGAATATGAAAAACTGACCTTGTTTGATTCTGAAAACTAATTACCCATAATTCAGTCTAGTTTCTTCAAACTCATAAATGTTGGGTTTTGATTAGTTTTAATATTTTGTAGATTTAATCAGCCGTGCCATAATATACGGAAGCCTCTTACTGCCAACGTTTTTCTTTTAATAATCCTTTGAACTTAATAATTTTTAATTAAAGTAAATAATTTTTAGACTTCAGTCATTTAAGTGTTCCTAAATTAATTAGTCAACAGCCTAAACGAGCTCCTGCTGTGAACGTCGCACCACCGTCCTAAAAGATTCATTTAAATTTCAGGGAACAAATCGTTTTAGCTCGTTTATAAAAGACTCCAAACATGGCCGACTCCTCATTGAATCATTACTTCTTTTTTTTTTCTGCTGTAAGTTTCTTGTTTTGTAGAGTTTAGAACAAGAATTGCTGTTTCTTTAGTTTTCTGCTTCAGAAATGGTTCTTGTTTTGGTCTTGAGTCAGTTTTAACAGATTTGGATCTCAGGCTGAAGTTTGAAGAAGGATCAGGTTTCACGTGTCTGCTTCGCTGACGTCCGAGCGAACAACAGCTTTTCTGCAAACGGCTGAGTTTCTTCGGTTTATCCGATTGGTTGCACTTTTTTTAAAATGATTTTTTTAACCTTCGACGCGTGTTCACATACCTCACCTGTAAAGTGTTCGAGTCCACACAGACCTGATTACCTCAGATGTACAGAGCCGATGATATTTAACTACATAATCGTGTTTTTTTAATTTTTCTAAACGTTCTGTTGGTGTTTCAGCTTCTTCAAACGGAGCCTGAAGTTGTCGAGTTAAAAACCACGAGAATGCAGAAAACTCTCAGGTTGATTTAAAATAAACTTGATTTGGGTGGTCAAGAGTCTAAATGAAGAAAACGCGATTCTTTTGTTAAAAAGCATTTTAAACTAATTGTAGCGCCTTGTATAGCAGCCCATTTGTGACAAAAGTACAGAAGCCTATTTTTCATTCAACCTTTATTTCTACAGGTTAGTCTCGTTGAGCCTCGAGGATTCATTTACAAGAGAGACCTGATTTAAACAAAGAACAGACGAGGTACAGACAATAATAGACAGCCATACAAAACAATACAAAAAAAACCCAGCTACATTATAAAGCATGTAAAATACTAAAAACAAGAACATGTCTGCGTTGTTGTCTGCATGAACTTAGCAGATGTTTGAAGCCACTTAGGTCAAGGTCAAGAGCTTCAGATTTTTTTTTCAAGGTGTTCCAGGAAACAGGAGCAAAGTAGGAGTCCACACTGAGGGGACAAAAGTACAGAAGCCCATTTGTGACAAAAAGTTAGAAATTAAAAAACACCTACTGTCATCTAAAGAATTTTTTTTTTGTCATTCCTTTATGAAATATATTTTTATTCAAATTGTTTAACACTTTCCATTTTTATTATTTAACTGAATTGAGTTAAATTCCACTTTCTGCCTGACTGTTTTTGTTTTAACGTAAGAAACGAGCAACAAAATCTTCTTGAGATCATCTCGCAGTTCAAAAACGTTGCACACGTTTTCCCCGAAATAACGCAACATTTTTTGTCGTAATCTTCGGGAATCGAACCAGTGACCCTTCAGTTCTGTGGTTTTTACAGGACGGCGTCTGGCTCCAGTATACAGAACCGCTGTCCGAGGATAACGGCCGACAGGTGAGCTCACCTGTGAGGTTTTCTCCTCCCAGCGGTCGTGTGACCTCTAACCAATCACTGAGTTTACAAAGCCATAAACGCCAGAAATGCATCACGCGAAAAAAGTTTAAATATAAAACAAAACATTTCTGAAGTTAGAATTAATCGTTGTTACCTGCCACCATGAAAGATGGGCAGTCATGTACATAACTGTTAGCAAAATATGTTGTGAAAAGTGGACGGATTTGAACAAAGCTCAGAAAAGAATAGTCAACCACAGAATTAAAGATGGCCGCTGCAGCTACTTCTCTTTCCTGCGGCCCCGTTTTAAAACTGAGGCTTCCCTTTGACCCCGGGGCAGCAGGAGGGTTGACCTGAACCTACACCAAGCTGTCAGTTTTACAGAAATGGAGCTGAAGTGTGGGCTGGTAGTAGCTGAGAGTCATCCTGGGCTCACAGTCTGAGCGTAACGGACAATAATTTACAAGATTCCATAAAAACGGCTGAAGCCAACGAGCAAACAGGACGTTTGAAACGTTCGTCTGGAAGGCAGCGGGTGATACGCATTCCTTCGTGTGACTTTATTCCTTTTAAGTTATCTTTAAAATTATTCAGAAATTAAATCAAAATTTAACTTGAACATGTTGAGCTGTAGGATCTCTGACAGGAAAGGAAGTGAGGCGGGACTTATTTTCACAGGATTTCAGGTAAAGCACATTAAAGTGCTGCTTTAAAGCACAAAATGTGTAAAAATAAATAAAAAATAAAAAACCTAATTTATTGTGCGTTTGTCTTTTTATGCTGAAATGAAAACCGTACCTCAGAGATGTCCGAAGTTCAGATTTATTATCCTGTGAAAATAAACAGATTGTCACTTCTGGGTTTCCGTACAGTCTTAGTAAACATAAATCAGCTGTTTTCCATCAGAAAATATAATTTGTAACTTTTCCAGTTGGAACGTTTTATTTAAAATAATGACTGATGCATCTCTGTCATGTGATTTTTATGAAGGTCCACTACTGTTACGTTGTGTTTATCAGAACATTTCGGACCCGGAGGGCGTGTACATATCAGAACCTGTGTGGTTTCCTGTCGTGTTTTTAGTTTTTACTTTTGGTTCTGAGCATCGATTGTGTCGTTTTCCTTTTAATAAAACAAGACGATGTTACTGTTAAAGCTGCCGGCTCTGAGCGGTAACCCATTAACTTTCAGCACTTGGAACCCAAACGGACCCAGACCGGTTCTGAAAGAAGAACCAGGTCCTCGTGACGTTCGTTGTAAATCTGGGGATGAAAGGGACGTTTGTTTCCAAAAGTTGTAATTTTTCTGTTTTGAAATGGTTTTGTTTCTAGAGGACTGTTTTTAATAACGCAGCCAAAATGTGAATACTGTTTAAAGTTTGGAGTCTTTTGTTGTTTTTATACTTTACACGCGTCTGTTTCTACTTCCTGTTCGATGATGACCAGATCTTCATCTCAGTGTTTGGATTTGATGCAATACTTTTATAAAAACGCGCCCTTCTTTTGTAATTCAGCACTCAGATGATTAAAACAGTCCAGTTTTAATCTGAGCACAGGACAGGAAGTGATGAAGAGTTCGGTCAGTCCAGCCTTCATCAGGAGACAAAAGACAGATCCATCATGAAAATTCAAAAATGACGTATCTCGCTGATGGTTGGCTGCTTCACTTCCTGTCCTGTGCCCTAGTGAAACTGTCGCCATGACGATGAAGACCATTGTGAGGGTGTTTTCTATTTCATTTACCTGTTTTAGTCAGATTGGGTACTTTAGTGTAAAAATTTAAATAAATGTTTAAAGCTACACAGTGTGGTGAGTTTTATGTCTGATTTTAATGTTTCATCATGCTAAAGTGACTGATTTTAAGGTTTAAACTTGCAGATCTGACTGATTTTAATATTTAATCATGCTGAAGTAACTCATTTTAAAGTTTAAACTAGCAGATCTGACTGATTTTAATATTTAATCATGCTGAAGTGACTAATTTTAAAGTTTAAACTTGCAGATCTGACTGATTTTAAAGTTTAAACTTGCAGATCTGACTGATTTTAATGTTTCACATGCTGAACTGACTGATTTATATTTCAACACACTGAACTGACTGATTTTAATGTTTAAACTTGCAGATCTGACTGATTTTAATGTTTCAACATGCTGAACTGACAGATTTTAATGTTTCACTATGCTGAAGTGACTGATTTTAATGTTTCAACACGCTGAAGTGACTGATTTTAATGTTTTAACATGCTGAACTGACAGATTTTAATGTTTCAACACGCTGAAGTGACTGATTTTAATGTTTCAACACGCTGAAGTGACTGATTTTAATGTTTCAACATGTTGAACTGACAGATTTTAATGTTTCAGCATGCTGAAGTGACTGATTTTAATGTTGAAACTTGCAGATCTGACTGATTTTAATGTTTCAACACGCTGAAGTGACTGATTTTAATGTTTCAACATGCTGAACTGACAGATTTTAATGTTTCAACACGCTGAAGTGACTGATTTTAATGTTTTCAACATGCTGAAGTGACGTTTTAATGTTTCAACATGCTGAAGTGACTGGTTTTAATGTTTCAACATGCTGAACTGACAGATTTTAATATTTTAACATGCTGAACTGACTGATTTTAATGTTTCATCATGCTGAAGTGACTGATTTTGAGGTATAAACTTGCAGATTTGACTGATTTTAATGTTTCATCATGCTGAAGTGAGTGATTTTAAAGTTTCATCGTGCTAAACTGACTGATTTTAAGGTTTAAACTTGCAGATCTGACTGATTTTAATATTTAATCATGCTGAATTTACTGATTTTAAAGTTTAAACTTGCAGATTTGACTGATTTTAATGTTTCAACATGCTGAAGTGACTGATTTTAAAGTTTAAACTTGCAGATCTGACTGATTTTAATGTTTCAACATTCTGAAGTGATTGATTTTAATGTTTCACCTGCTGAACTGACTGACATTTATCTTTCAACATGCTGAACTGACTGGTTTTAATGTTTCAACAAGCTGAACTAATTTTAAAGTTTAAATTTACTGAAATAACTGATTTTATTGTTTAGATTAGCTGAACTGACTTTAAAGTTTAAACTTGTTGAATTAACATCAAAGTTCATGCACAGTAGTTAACTGGTTTTATTGTTTAAACTTGCTGAACTGACTAATTTAAATGTTTCAACACATTGACTTGACTGATTTTAATGTTGAAACTTGCTGAACAAATGTTTCTTTCCAGAGCTTTTTGTAGTTCTGTCCGGTTTGTTCTGACAACTGGAGGAACTGGGCCACTTCGCTCACCATGCCTTTTTGACCTCTGGGGTCAGAGGTCAGGTCCACCCTAAGGATGCTGTTCTTAAAAATCAGCTCGGATAAAGAACTATAAAAACACTGAAACAGCAAAAGTTTGACTGTTAAAGTTTAAATTATTTGCTGCAAACATTGTTTTTTTTATCTTCGTATTAATCTGCAGATAAATTTTAATGTGCTTTAAAACTTAAACACTCATTTTCAGTACCATAACTTTTTTGACTCGTTTTTCTTTTGATGTTATGCGCTGACGTCGTTAATTGGCTCGTGCCCGCGTTGACCCGGCTCTGCGGGGCGCGTGCTGCTCCTCATTCATTCCGTGATTCAAATTAGGCGCGTGGCGACGGAACAATAGAGCTAGAGATCAAAGGGGAGATGAGCGCGTACCCAAGACGCGCGCGCCTTCACTGTACCCACCTTTTCTTCCGTTGTCATGGTAACCCAGATACCCGCCTGAACGGGTACGTGTGTGCGCGAGCGGGGAGCAAGGAGGGAGGAAAGGAAGGTAAGGAAGGAGGGAGGGAGCCGACGGAGGGGAGGAGAGGAGGAGGAGAGGCGGCGGGTGTTCTGCCGAGGTGGACGTGGCGGGTCCGGTGGAGTGAGCTACAAGTGACGGGCAGCGGAGCCGAACCGAGTCGGACAGCCAGCCCCCCGCCCCCCCCGGCCATGAACCGGACCCTCCGCAGGTAAGAGCCGCCCGCTCGGTCCTCTCCGCCGCGTCGCTGCGCTCGGTTTGGTGCCTTTTTAACGGTCCGACCGAGGATCGGGCCGCCGCTCGAACCTTTCCAGTTCATCTGTTGTGGTGTCGGAGTGCCAGCCGCTCCCGGCTGCTGGGTTCGGGTCCGGGTCATTGGGTTTGTGGAATGCAGAACGCTGCCGGGGCCACCGAGGAGGAGGTGGCGGCTGACTCTCCCGCCGCGGCCGCTTCACTCTCACTTCCTGCCGGATGCTAACAGCAGCTAGCCCCGCTAGTCTCCCATAAACAAGATGGCCACTGCTAGCTGCGGCTCCATGGCAGCCTGCCCCGTCTTTGTACGGCTGCACAGCCGCCGCAGGAGCGTCTCCCTCCGCAGAAAAACGGCACGTTTCTCTCGGTGAAAAGTAGTGCGCTGCAGGCGGAGGATGATCCGTTTTCTCCGGAGCACAGAGGGTCAGAATCAGAACCGGGCGGTATGATCGCGGACAGGTAACGAACAGGTGACACTGAGACAGGTAACGGGCACCTCTCATCCGCGCGTGAAAACAAAGCTACTGCCGGTGCGTGAATCCGGTGCGCGCGTGCACGGCGGCCGTGTGTCAAAAACATCATTCTAAAAATATTAAGTTGTTCAAGATTGTAGGATTTTGTTCTGATGCCACTTCAGACTGCTGAGTTGTTTCAGAACAAAGTGGTTCTGAAGTCCATCGGAACCAGGAGCTCCTCATCTAAACACCCCTGGACTGAGAGTTCCGTCTGGATTCTTTGTGCTCGGGTCATTTTCAGATCAGAACCGGGTTCGATGAAGTTTCTGAGCCAGCAGGAGCTCAAATTACCGAGCAGAACAAAACGAGGAAAGTCTGTCAGGAGCAGAACTACCAGAACAAATTCTAGGTCGACCTATAAAAAAATGAAGTTCTGGAAAGAAACATTAAAACTTTTCCTTCATCCTCACACTGGTTTAATGCACTGATTTAATTTTACAATCTGTTCTCTTCTTACATCAAGTGTTTGTGTTTATATAAACATCCATCTGAGCTAAGCTAACTGCTAAACATCTGTCCATCTGAGCTAAGCTAACTGCTAAACATCTGTCCATCTGAGCTAAGCTAATGGCTGAACATCTGTCCATCTGAGCTAAGCTAACAGCTGAACATCTATCTGAGCTATGCTAAGCATTAAACATCTGTCCATCTGAGCTAAGCTAACTGCTGAACATCTGTCCATCTGAGCTAAGCTAACTGCTGAACATCTGTCCATCTGAGCTAAGCTAACCGCTAAACATCTGTCCATCTGAGCTAAGCTAACCGCTAAACATCTGTCCATCTGAGCTAACAGCTGAACATCTGTCCATCTGAGCTATGCTAAGCGCTAAACATCTGCCCATCTGAGCTAAGCTAACCCCTAAACATCTGTCCATCTGAGCTAAGCTAACTGCTAAACATCTGTTCATCTGAGCTAAGCTAACTGCTAAACATCTGTTCATCTGAGCTAAGCTAATGGCTAAACATCTGTCCATCTGAGCTATGATAAGCACTAAACATCTGTCCATCTGAGCTATGATAAGCACTAAACATCTGTCCATCTGAGCTAAGATAACCCCTAAACATCTGTCCATCTGAGCTAAGCTAATGGCTAAACATCTGTCAATCTGAGCTAAGCTAACAGCTAAACATCTGTCCATCTGAGCCAAGCTAATGGCTAAACATCTGTCCATCTGAGCTAGGCTAACTGCTAAGCATGGCTTCAGACAATGGACTTGTGTCTATACTGGTCCTGTTAGACCTCAGTGCTGCATACTGGTCCTGTTAGACCTCAGTGCTGCATTTGATACAGTTGCCTGTAATATTCTACTACAGAGACTTGAATATGACATTGGAATTACAGGAACGGCTCTAAATTCATTTAAATCCTATTTATCTGATAGATTGCAATTTGTAAATGTAAATAATGAATTGTCATCATACACCAAAGTTAGTCATGGAGTTCCTCAGGGTTCAGTGCTTGGACCCTTGTATATGCTCCCATTAGGTAAATTTATTAAACGGCATGGGATACATTTTCATTGTTATGCTGATGATACACAGTTATATTTGTCCATAAAACCCAATTAATCCAATCAGCTTCTTAGACTACAAGCATGTCTTAAAGACATAACAACCTGGATGACCCTATTTTTTTTTCTCTTTTGAACACAGACAAGACAGTTTTAGTTTTTGGACCTGAACATCTTAGGAATAAATTTTTCAGTCTTCCTCCCTTCTTGGATAAATCCTATAGTTAGGATCAGCTTGTTACGCTGCTATAGGCTTAGACTACTGGAGGACAAATGGACCCCATTTCCTTAAATGAATAGTTAAAATTGAATAGTTTTCATTTGATACTATTTCTATCTTAAAATGTGATTCTTGACCTGCCATTGTGTATCGGTTTCTACCAAACCCAGCCGGTCGAAGCAGATGACCGCTTGTCCTGAGCCTGTTTCTGCTAAAATTTTCTTCCTCATGAGGGAGTTTTTCCTTTCCACTGTCGCCTTCACGCTTGTTCGAGATGAGAGTTCTGTGATGGAGTTAAACTCAAAGTAGTCTGCTCCTCAGATAAATAATGTTAAATTATAATTTTTATATATGAATATTTCTGTTCAGTGCCCTGAGATGACTTTGGTTGTGACTTGGACATATATAAATGAATTGAATTGAATCGAATTGAACATCTGTCCATCTGCGCTAAGCTAAGCGCTAAACATCAGTCCATCTGCGCTAAGCTAACCGCTAAACATCAGTCCATCTGCACAAAGAAAACCGCTAAACATAAATTTGTTGTGTTGAAATAAAATAATTGTATCAAACAGAACATGTCAGGTCCACCTTGGTCCTGGTTCTGCCTCCAAGCTGCCAGTCAAATGTTTCAAACATCTGTTGTGTGTCTGTATTCTGCCTGCAGGCTGGTCCCGGTCCGGATTCTCTGCTGACGTCTCCTGATCGTTGTTGGATTCTTCTCAGGGAGTCTCTGCCCCCACAGCCCGGGGGGGAGTGGAGGAGGAGGCTGTTCAGGTGCTGAAACTGAGCTCGGTGAGGAGGATTAGCCCCGCCCCCTCACCATGACAGACTTGGAGGCTGAGTGTTTGAGTCTCAGCCTGCCTCCTGAGTGCGGCTCCCCTCCCCCACCTCTGGCCTCATCCCTACAGGTGGACTGCGGCCCAGGGCCCGCCGGTTCGGCCCCGACGCCCACCCTGGCCCTCCTCTCTGACTGCCCCACACCCACGCTCAGCTCGCTGGCGGCTGAGATCGCCGAGCCACTGGTGATGCTGCCGTGTGTGAAGAGCGAGCCTGAGGACGAAGAGCTGGAGCCCATCAGGACCGTGGACCTGTCTGAGATCCAGCCGCTGTCTACCGCTGAGCTGGGCCACGACCAGATCAAGATGGAGATCAGCGGCCTCGACTACATCAAGTCCGAGCACCACGGTAACCTCTATCTGGGCCCATTTCACCAGAGCGACGTGTCGGAGCTGGACTACAAGTCCCACTACGAGCCCATCTCTGTGTTCGACTACATTTCCCAGGTATCATCACTTCCACTCCCCAGAAAACATTCAAAAATATTTAGATTGAAAGAATTTTCATAGTTTGTGGTCATTTTGTATCTGAAACCGTTTTCAAATCATAGGCGTCAGTTTGTTCTCCAGATGGTTCTGGACCAACAACATGATGTTCTGGTTTTTGGTAATCCAGAATAATCAGTTTTATTTTAAAAATGGAAAAACGGCCAAACAGACTGAAGCATTTCTTTAGTATTTTCTCAGGGGAGCTCTTCCGTTAAGGTTCTTGTTTCTGTGTCTGAAAGAGACTGTCTGGTTCTGATGGTCGACCTGGACCGGGTCTGATTGTAAACAAACAGCTGATTATTTCTGGAGCAGCTTGCATCAAACAAACGTCAGAGTTTTTGTGTTGTTTTTTCTTGTTTTTTTTTTTATTTACTTTTACTTACGAAGGATAAACGAAGCTCCAAAGTTGGATCATTAGAGTCAAGTTTCTGAACCTGTGGCCCGGTAAATGTTAATGTTCAGGTCCGGTTCAGTTGTGGTTCTGGAAAGAGGAGTTTTACCCAGAGCTCTTTCCTTGTTGCAGGTCACAGACACCCTGGACTACATCAAGTCGGACCACCACATGGACCTGCAGTGTTACTACGCCACCGAGCTGAGCTCCCTGAGGTGCGAGTACCCCGAGTCCAACGCCGTGTCGGCCCACCTGCAGCACAACGCCCTGGAGTCCATCCACATGGCCGAGCTCCGCACCGAGCTCAACAAGCTGCGGCCCGACGCCGTGATCGTGGATGGCATGAGCAAACCAGACTCTGAGTTTGGAGGGGGGACGCTGTTCGAGCTGCAGCCTGTCCAGGACGAGAAGCGGGGTTCTGGGGAGGGGGCGGCAGGCAGAGGGGGCAGTCGGGCCGGCACGACCAAAACCCAGAACCCAACGGTGAGGAAACCTCGCAACATGCAGGGAGAGAAACCGTTCTCTTGCACGCAGTGTGGAAAGAACTTCAGCACACTGGGAAACCTGAAAACCCACCATCGGATCCACACCGGCGAGCGACCCTACACCTGCTCGCAGTGCGGCAAGAGCTTCGGCCAGGCGGGGAACCTCAAACGCCACCAGCTGATCCACACGGGCCAGAAGCCGTACGTGTGCGCTCACTGCCCCAAAGGCTTCACAAAAGCCGACGACCTGCGCTCGCACCAACGGCTGCACACCGGCGAGCGCCCCTTCATCTGCACCGCCTGCAGCAAGAGCTTCAGCCAATCCAAGGAGCTGAAGGCGCACCAGCTGAGCCACACGGGCGAGCGGCCGTTCTGCTGCCAGCACTGCGGCAAGAGCTTCACCAAGGAGACGAGTTACAGGAACCACATCCAGATTCACACCGGCGAGAAGCCCTTCACCTGCTCGCAGTGCGGAAAGACTTTCAGCAACTCGGGCGTCCTGAAAACCCACGAGAAGATCCACACGGGCGAGCGGCCGTTCGGCTGCACGCAGTGCGGCAAGAGCTTCGGCCGCCTCGGCCACTTGAAGGCGCACCAGCAGATCCACACGGGCGAGCGGCCGTACGCCTGCCCCCGGTGCGGGAAGACTTTCAGCCAGTCGGGCCACCTCAAAGCACACGAGCAGATCCACAAACGAGAGCGTGCCGACACGGCGAGCACCAGCAGCGACGGCGGCAGCAGCAGCGTGAGCAGCGACAGCAGCTAAGGCCGCGGCCGAGCCTTTAACCTCCGGAGACACAAAGTATTATTCCTCTTTTTATAAATACGATATATAAAAGTTTCTTTATCTGTTTTCTTACATTTTCATACTTTTTGTGCTCTTTTACATTTTATCTGTGGGCAGAGCGGGCAGACTGATGTTTGATGTGTGTCCGTAGAGGGTCTAGATAGTCCTCCAGCTGGACTCTGCAGAACCAGAACCTATTTTCTACAGTACTTATGAATCACGAGCACAAAGGTTTTAGTGACCAAATATAAGAATTTATGTTTTTGTATTTCCCGTTTTGTACTGAATCAGACCAGCAGCTCCGGACCGACCCGGACCCCGGTACCGGCTCAGTTCTTATGGACCCTGACAGTGAACGTGTCGGCTGTGTTTACAGGATTTACAGCCGCAGTCGGACGTTTCCGTCGTCACGAACATGAAGGTCACGTTAACAACGCAGAGCTTCTCTGGTTTGTTAGTTGGTTTCTGGATTTCAGACCCTGTTCTGAAGGCCAGTCCAGAAGCTTAACATCAGCCTGACTTGACCAATCAGAACCCAGCTCAGGTGTGTCCTGTTGGACTCAACTAGGTCCTAGTTGAGTCAGTGGTCCTGGTCCTGGAGGGCCCCCACCCTGCATGTTTCAGATCGGCACCCGCTTTGATAAAATGAGTGACTGGCAGTGTTCTGCAGATCTTGAAACCTGCAAGGTAGGGACCCTTGAGGACCAGGCTTAAGGACCACTGGTCCAGCTGTTGATAGGAGGTCAACACTTCATGAAAAGCCACATCATGATGCTACTCCCTTCGTGCCTGACGGTGCAGTTCTCTGGTCTGAGAGCCTCACCTTGACGCCTCTAAACGAACTTCCTGCCATTGAACTGAAGCAGTTTCCTTTCATCTGAGGCGGGCGCTGAGTTTATGTCAGTCCAGTGCTGTCACAAATCCAGATGAGACACTAGCAGCTGCAGTCGGTCCTGGCCACTCAGGTCTTCATTAACAGGTTTGAAGACATATTTGAGCTGGTATGAATAATTCTGACCCAGTGTGGATCAAAAGGCAATCCAAAATAAATTCAAACTGGTTCTTAAAATCCAGTGAGGTTTGTGGAACGATTCCAGTCTGGAAGAAGAAGAAATTAAATGAAAATCTGGATTTAATCTGACGTTCATGTTCCGGGACGTACGGAAACCTGTGACTAGATGAAGAATATAAACACATTAATCATTGAACGTGTTGGGTGAGATGATGGCGTTTACATCAGCACTGATGACGATGATGATGATGATGAAATCTGTTCTTGGTGTTGAAGCTCCACCCAGCGTCGATTTGAAGGTAGACTGACGTCGTTTGTGACCCGTGCAGCGAAATGAGTCAGAATGAGCTGCAATAAATCAAAATGTTCGTTTTACTACGTTTGAGAGCTGCAACAAAATATGTCCACAAAGACACAATGAGACAAAAAGACAAAGACACCAGTTGGTCATCCCGGTACCTTAAATTATTCAGTTTTTATAACAGATGTGTTTTCAGACAAACATCTGTCATCTGACCTGCTTCTTCCTTTACGGGTCACTGTTGTCCATGTCCAGCAGTTCCTGTGAGAGGCAGGGGACACCTGGACAGGCCTTCAGTCCATCTCAGGGACACCTGGACAGGTCTCCAGTCCATCACAGGGACACGTGGACAGGTCTCCAACCCATCAAGGGGACACAGGGACAATTTAGAGTCAACAATCAGTCTAACTTGCATGTTTTTGGTCTGTGGGAGGAAACCGGAGTACCTGGAAAAAGCCCACGCATGCATGGAGAGAACATCCAAACTCCACCCAGAGAGATCCTGGCAGGGATTTGATCTTACAACCTTCTTACTGAGAGGTGACAGCTCTAACCACTGAGCCACTGCTGCCCATCTTCAGAAATATATTTTTATATTCCTTTAAATTTAGTTATTTTTCTCTGCTGACTCGCAGCGCTGGGAAATCCCTTCATAGAATAGTGTTCCTGTGAAGCGTGAGAAATTCCCTTTTTTTTAAATAAAGGTCTGGAATTCATCTTGATATCATCTTCACGATGACGACAGCATTCTAGACCAACAATAATCTAGTTTTCGTACCGGTAATTCGTAAACAAAGCTAGCTTATGCTGAATCACCAAATTTAATCAAACTATGAATCGTTTAGAAGTTTTTTAAATGAAGAAATTGAAAATATTTAAAAAATCCTCATTTGATTCATTTTGCTACACAGGTCACATTTCGATCTATAAACAGGTGGATGGACTCAGCGGTCAGTATTTGTTAGATCTGCAAACAGGTGGACAGACTCAGCGGTTGACATCTATTAGATCTATAAACAGGTGGATGGACTCGGCGGTCGACATCTGTTAGATCTGTAAACAGATGGATGGACTCAGTGGTGGACATCTGTTAGATCTTTAAACAGGTGGACAGACTCACTGGTCGACATCTGTTAGATCTGCAAACAGGTGGATGGACTCAGTGGTCGACATCTGTTAGATCTGTAAACAGATGGATGGACTCAGTGGTTGACATCTGTTAGATCTGTAAACAGGTGGATGGACTCTGCGATTGACATCTGTTAGATCTGTAAACAGGTGGATGGACTCATAGGTCGACATCTGTTAGATCTGTAAACAGGTGGATGGACTCATAGGTCGACATCAGTTAGATCTGTAAACAGATGGATGGACTCAGTGGTTGACATCTGTTAGATCTGTAAACAGGTGGATGGACTCAGTGGTCGACATCTGTTAGATCTGTAAACAGGTGGATGGACTCAGCGGTTGACATCTGTTAGATCTGTAAACAGGTGGATGGACTCAGCGTTTGACCTCTGTTAGATCTGTATACAGGTGGATGGTTTCATTGGTTGACATCTGTTAGATCTGTAAACAGGTGGATGGACTCAGCTGTCAACATCTGTTAGATCTGTAAACAGGTGGATGGACTCAGCGGTTGACATCTGTTAGATCTGTAAACAGGTGGATGGACT
>JAVCKU010000022.1:524867-536557 GCA_032273985.1 Hypsolebias coamazonicus
CGAGTCCTGGTCGAGTTTCTGACACGAGTCCTGGTCTAGGTTCTGACACGAGTCCTGGTCTAGGTTCTGACACGAGTCCTGGTCTAGTTTTTGAACACGAGTCCTGGTCCAGGTTCTGACACGAGTCCTGGTCCAGGTTCTGACACAAGTCCTGGTCTAGGTCTTGAAGACGTCAGTCCTCCAGTCAGAGACTAACAGCAGCAGTTCCTCCTCCCTGTGTGTCATCAGCACTGGTGGTGGACTTTGTTGACCCGGGCCTAGAACCGATCCGGTCTGGAGTCTCTTTGATGAACTCTCGTGTCAGTTTGTACATCGGATCCTTCCTGACACAACCCTCACCATTTCCCCGGGCTTGGGACCAGAACCAGAGATCCACTGGCTGGTGCTACCTAGTAGCTGGATTTCACCTCCCTGGTGGCCGGTGTCAGACCACCTACTGGTAATTCACTGGAAACAGGTTTGTACCGGGTCAGAACCTCCCCATCCTCAGAACCCGTCCTGAGTTCTGCTGGTCTCGGCTGCATCTTGTTGTTCTCGCGTGGCTCCAGACTGCTTCAGCTCCACGTCTGGGTTCTGCTCAGACTCCTGCTGTGGTCGGTTTGGAAGACGACCAGAACTCTGGGAGGAAAAGTCCAGTTGAAGGCAGAGCTGCTGGTTCTGAGCCGGAGGCCTCATCGGGTCGGGTCCGATTTTCCAGCAGCTCGAAACAAAAACAAACTAAACCTGAAATCATGGAGGCTCTCTGGACCCGGCCGGACCTCCTCCACCTCCTCCTCCTGTTCCTCCACCTCTTGCTCCTTCTCTTCTACCTCCCCCACACACACACACATTCTTGTGGCAGCAGATCTGCAGGACGTCAGACGTTCAGCTGAAGGAGACGATGCCTTCAGGCTGAGCTGCAGGTCTGAAAGGAAAAGTTCTGGTTCTGAAACTTCCCGGGCTCGGACCACGTCTCGCTGCTCCTCACTAAGTTTGAAAGTTTTAAGAGTCAGCAACGCTTCAGGATCCTACAAAATAAAAGAAGGTTCCAGTAAACTCGAGAAGCTTGGGACGGGTGTTTTATTCTGAAAGGACTCGGGAACTGGGCCGAACTTTTCAAGTGATTCTGTCAGAACCAGTTTGAGCATCAAAGTCCAAACCTGAAGGTTCTGGTCCAACAGAAACCCAACTTATCTGGAAGGATTGCATGTCGCCCGCTGCCTTCCTGCTGTCCATCAGCCCTCAGAGCGTCGGGGACAACTCTCAGCTACTACCACTCGCCTCACTGCACATCTGACTGAGCTCAAACTCTGCGTGGGTTGGCTGTGGCGGCCATCTTGAGTCCGGTTGACTTTAAACATTGATCCGTTGTGGATGTGGATCCAGTTCTTTCAAAAACATCCTCTGGTTTGTGAGATATTTTGCTAACAGACACGTTAATGTTTTCCAGTGATGGGTGATAAAAGTCTAGCTTTAACGCTCGTTTGGTTTTTGTCTCCGGCTCTGGACTGTCCTCTGTTGGACACTAAATCTTGATTTGATGTTTTGGTTTCATAAAAAAAATAAAAGCTGTTTTACATGACGGACCAAACCGGAACAGAACCCAAACAGGGACTGGGAGTCTGACAGTTCTGCTGGAGGTTCTGGAGGATACCCAGGTACCTGAGACTGGTTTGAGGTTTTGGTCTCTGCCAGTCAAATTGGATGGGTTGGTTCTCACACCTTGTTTGGTCAAGAGTAGAATCACCAACAGATGTTCTTACAGCTGCAGTCGTCCTCTCTGAACCGCTCTGGAGTATTATGGACCTTAGAACTGCTAGAACTTTCTGACTGGCTCCTTGTGCTCCCATGAAAACTGAAGAGTACTGATGAGTACTAATCAGTATCATGAGTACTGACGAGTATTGATGAATACCATGAGTATTGATGAGTACCGAGAATTGATGAGTACTGTATCGATGAGCCCCATGAGCACTGATGAGTGACGATTAGCATCATGAGCACTGACGAGTATTGATGGGCACCATGAGTACAGATGAGTATCGATGAGTACCATGAGTAGTACGGATGACTATCGATGAGTACCATGAGTATCAAGGAGTACTATGAGTACTGATGAATATAAATGAGCACCATGAGGACTGATGAGTATCGATGAGTACTGACTGGCTTGCTTTGGGCCTGACTCGTGTTGAACTTTGACTGAAGCCTCTGAAGCTGAAGGTCTGAAGGTTGGAGAAGATCTGAGGTGTGAACTGAGGAGAACTTTGAGTTCTGGTCCAACTGAACCCTGGTTCCAAGCAGATCTGCAGTCCTGACCGGAGTGGGGACAGTTGGGGTATGGAGACATGTCTGCTGGGTTCTGCTGATGAAGAGGAGATGGTTCTGGTGCATCTTCGTCTCAGTTGGACTCTTCCTCTCCTCGTCTGCTTTCAGTGTTTCTGCTCATTTCTTCCCATGAATGTTAAAATCTGGCTCGTTATCCGAGATCAAAGCGGTGCAGAGATCCCAGAGGTGCTGCTGCCGACATCATCAGCACTTCAAACATGCTGGTTCTGGTCTTCAGGGCCTGAAGCTGCAGGTCTACAGACAGATCCCAGACCTCCTGAAGTCCTGACAAGGAGCTGTCCTTAAATGGTCTGACCTGCTTTCGTCTCTTCGAGGTTTGGAGAATAAAACCCTCAGAGCGTTCACATCGGGTTTAGTTTGATCTGAATTCAAACCAGAGGTGGTCTGCAGGCCCGGCAGACACAGATTTAGGTTCAGAACCTGCTGAGAGATCATCAGGGGTTAACAGTTCATCAGAGGAAGCTCTGAGACTAAATCAAGTCCGACTCATGTTTATTTTTATATTTGTTCCACCATAGAAGGAGGTGGGGATCATCAGTAAACAGCCCGACTCTAATTGTTGTTGTTGTTGTTTTTCAGAGCTGCTCGGGTCAACAAAGAGGCTGAACGTGAACTATCAGGACTCTGACGGGTGAGTCTGAGGCAGGAAGTCCTCAAAACACATTTATTTATTTATTATTAATATTTAACTGGAAACTTTTTTTCTTAAATTCAACCGATGAGTTCATGAAAAATAAAGAAATACATAAAACCACCAAAATAATTAATTATAACAAAAAACAACAGATCATAGAAATATATTCAAGTTCAAAACAAATAAAAACTAAAATGAATATTTTCACATAAAGTTAAAATAATTGTAAATGTTTAAAGAAAACATCCATCCATCCATCCATCCATCCATTACTTTTAACCACTTCTTCCTTTTCGGGTCAC
The DNA here is from genome assembly GCA_032273985.1 of Hypsolebias coamazonicus. Taxonomy (NCBI): domain Eukaryota; kingdom Metazoa; phylum Chordata; class Actinopteri; order Cyprinodontiformes; family Rivulidae; genus Hypsolebias; species Hypsolebias coamazonicus. Next base: position 528,132 of record JAVCKU010000022.1, read on the forward strand.
GGGGGTCGCTGGTGCCCATGTCCAGCAGTCACTGTGTGATAGGCGGGGGACACCTGGACAGGTCTCCAGTCCATCACAGGGACATTAGGGACAATTTAGAGTTACCAATCAACGTAACATGCATGTTTTTGGTCTGTGGGAGGAAACCTCCACATGCACAGAGAGAACATGCAAACAGAAAGTTTCCAGACCGGGATTCAGACAGGGGCGACCTGCTCGCTCGCTGAGAGGCAGCAGATCTACCACTGATCCACTGTGCTGCCCTCAAAGAAAGCAAAGTATAAAATTAAATATTTTTAAATATTTAAAATTGTCTTTATTTTTAAGTAAAGTATTATTTTGACTTGTTTAGTGTGAAGTTTATTTGTTTATTGTTTCTTTTTTTGGCTGCTCAGAGCTCAGACAAAATGTTTTAGTTTAGGCTCACCAGGTGAAACACTTTTATTTATTTATTTATTTATTTATTCTCTGCCTATTCTCGGTCTATCTTCCCCTGGATCTGGTCTGGATCCTGTGCTCCGGTTGTTTATTTGTTGTTAGCTAGCTCCAGTTGTTTGTTTGTTGTTTGCTCCAGTTGTTTACTTGTTGTTTGCTTTGGCTGTTTATTTGTTGTTTTCTCTGGTTGTTTATTTCTTGTTTAGCTCCAGTTGTTTATTTGTTGTTTGCTCTGGTTGTTTATTTGTTATGTGCGCTGGTTGTTTATTTGTTGTTTTCTCCAGTTGTTTATTTGTTGTTTTTAGCACTTGTCTTTATTTTGTTGTTGTTAGTGGGTTTTATTTTGTTTTTTTAGCGGTTGTTTTCCTTTTGTTGTTTTTAGTGGTTGTTTTTTTATGTTGTTGTTTTTGGTGATTGTTTTTATTTTGTTGTTTTTAGTCGTTTTCATTTTGTGGCTTGGAGTTCCTCAAGCAGCACTGAAGCTTTTCAGTCTGAGGTTGTGAACCTCAACCACCGTCAGACCTGGTACTCAGTGTCAAGTGTCTCATCCTTTTGTTGTGCCTTCAGAGGTCAGCTGGTGGGGGTGTCAGAGGTCAGCAGGGCAGGGGGCGGGACCCCCGACCAATCAAATGAGAGAGCTCTCAAAGAACCTGGACGTCTTAAAGTCTGGGACCGGGACCGATGGGCTCGTTAAGAACCAGGACTGTGGACCTGAGGCAGGGATCTCACAGATGTCAAAAATCAAGTCAAACGCCAGTTTTTCTTTAAAATGAGACGAAAGTGTCACTCTCCAGTCGTCATAACAAAACAACAACAAAACCTTTGTTTATAAACAACACAATTAGTCCAGTCCTGAACCAGAGTTCTAGTCCAGATCCTGATCCAGAGTTCTAGTCCTGATCCAGATCCAGAGTTCCAGTCCTGATCCAGATCCAGAGTTCCAGTCCAGGTCCTGATCCACAGTTCCAGTCCAGGTGCCAATCCAGAGATCTGTAAACAGGTGGATGGACTCAGTGGTCCACATCTGTAACATCTGTAAGTCTGTCTCAGTTTTGAGGAGTGCTGTTGCTCATGATAATCAGACGGTGTTTCTTTGGTTTCATGGCAGTTTGACGTGAACGCTGACAGGAAGTCAGTTTTCATCACTGTTGGGATCCAAACTCAGCACAAGACTCCCAACACCCCCTGCACGCCCCCATCTCAGTCGCTCACTGTGTACAAATCTTTTGACGACATCACTCCTACAAAGTGTAATAAAAGTGATTCAGCATCTTGTACGGAAGTTATTAAAGAAACTAACGACACATCTTTGACTTTTCTTCTGTTCCTGATTAAATGTCTAATTTATCTCCTGAAAGGCGGTGGGCGGTAATGTTTTTAACTTTAGCAAAATATCCTTCGAACTACTGGACCCCTTGTCATGGAACCATGAGGAGTTCTGACTGATGTTCATCAACAACTCGTGAGCTTTGAGAGGCGGCCCGACCTGAGCTGGTTCTGACAGCAGGATGACGGTGAAACCACCGGACGGTGGGCCTGGAGTGCGCTTTATTATCCCTAAATAAAGACAAAACTTGTTTTAAAAAAATGGGAACAGGATAATTGCTTGTGCAACAACCTGATAGTGACTGACTAATGAAAATTATTCTTTTCATTCAGTTTGTTGACGTTTATACGTTTGAGTATAAAAATTAAAAAAATGCAGGTGTAAAGGATCAAAACGACAAACTGAACTTTTAATATTTTCTGGTTTGAAAGGTTAACTTGTATAAATTAGACAATTGTAAACGCCTGTCACAACATACAGAATATTTTACTGAATTTACATCTTCCGCCTAGAATAACTTGAAGAGGATCTCTGATGGACCAGATCCTGTCCAGCTTTAGCCCCGCCTCTTATAATGACCCTGAACACCTGGTGTCTGAGACCTGCACATGAGTCAAACAGCTCGAAGCTATCAGATACCCTTCTGCTACTTCAGGATTTTAGTTAGCACGTTCATGTTTTTAGCCTTTGGGTGCCTTTAATGTACAATTAGCATTTTATTGTTTGTAGTTTAGCTTGCATTTAGAAACTAGTGATATTCCACCATATAGTTTTCTGCTAGCCATAAGCTACTTTCAGCTAATTTACTTCTTTGTATTCAGCCGTTTGCCACCATTTAGCTTAAACTTTCAGCCAGCGTTTTACTAGTTTTAGCTTTAATGTAGCATTTTACCATTTAGCTTTAAGATGGTGTTTTGCTTCTTTTGGCTTTTTATCAGCGGGTCAAGTCTTTAACCTGAAGGGCGGGTTCTGACCAGGTGTTACACCATATTCTGTGACCATCGTATATTGTGACTGTAGGGGGCGCTGTTGCCGTTTTACATCATACTTTGCAATACCTGATAAACATATTCTGTGACGTCTGTATTTCCATCATAATCATGATTTTAGTGGGCAGATATTAATTTTTATTCTTTGGAGGAAGGAGGCTGACTCCTTCCTCCAAAGAATAAAAAAGTAAAATCTGATCACCGATATGACTATTGTGAAAATATAGATTGTCACAGAATGTGATATTATCAGATCTTGTGACCACACTGTAATTTACAGGAAAAAAACATTAAATACTTGAGCCAAACTTTCTGCTGACTCTCTATTTCCTCTAAGGAATAAAAAGTAACATCTGATCACTAATATGACTATTATGAAAATACAGTACTGTATATATAAAGTATGGTGTAAAAATGCAACAGCGCCCCCTACGGTCACAATATGGTGCAACACCGGAACCAAACGGTAGCTCATGATTGATCTTTGGTGATTTATTACTAGCTGTTAATTTTTATTTATTTATTTTAACTGGATTTCAGTGAGAAGTTTGTAGAAACAAAGAACGAGACGCTGGACGTTGAGTTTAGTGGTTTTATTTCTTGAAGACAGAAGTTTTGGTGGACCAGCAGGACAGTTCTCCCAACATAAACGCAGTTTGATCAAAGTTTTCCCTCAGACCTTTAAACTATCTGGTTTAATATGAAGCAGGAAACAAGAGGTGAAAGGTGAGACGCTCCTCTCCAGGTGAAGGCCATCCTCAATTCAGCAAGCAGGAAGGTGACAGGCTGAGACTTGACTCCGCCCCCAGTCAGACAAACGTGTGTGATCGGTTCTCCCTATTTTTCCTCGATGATCTTCGTCTTCACGGTTTTGGTGATAGTGGTTGTAGAAGAAGACGACGAAGACCTGCAGCAGAAGAGAAACTCATGATCTAAATGAATGTTTCAACCCAAGTTCGTGACCGAAACTTGATCTGTCCACCTGCAGAGTTAGGAACGTGCTTGTACCTGATCCTGTGATGAAGGTTAGTTCTTTGAGAACTGGCCCTCAGACCTTCAGTTCTTACCCAGATAAGGTTCCTGCTGCCTCTCCGTCCAACAGCCGTCTGTACTCCCCGATCTCCATCTCCAGCCTGGTCTTGATGTCCAGCAGCATCTGGTATTCGTGTCCCTGTCTCTCCAGGTCTCCCTTCAGACTCATCAGCTGCTCCTCTAAACTCGTCACCTGTGCAGGTAAACGGGAGCGTGAGCGCTGCGCCTCACGGTCTCGCTTCAACACACGAACAAAGCCTCGGAGTCCGGCTCACCTGCATCTGGAAGCTGTTCATCCGTTCGGCGTAGCGCCTGTTGACGTCGTTGAGGGAGGCTTCGAGAGACGCTTTCTGTGAACGGAGGTCGAGGACAGCAGGTGAGACTCGTGGACAGGTACAGACGTCCACAGGTTGTTTTCACTGAACAATCAACCAAACAGATTTCCAATGAAATAAAAGCAGGAAGGTCTCTGGTTCTCAGGACACCTGAAGTGGTCCTGATCTTTGGGTTTTACCTGCTATCCACTTCTTGAACACCTAAACCTGCGGTCACACCTGTTTCCTGTCTACGTCTTTAATCATCTCTAGAAGCCGTAACGTTTCATTCACTCCGCCTGTCATTGTCTCTACGTGGACGCCTGGGACTTGTCTCTGCTTTGAATCACATTTCTGTAGTTTGACAAGCACCACACTATTCAACTCCCCAAGTCATGGCGTTCCTCAGGGCTCTGTGCTCTGTCCTCTGCAGTTTGCACCATTCAATTCAATAGATGACGTAGACCCAGTGTTTTCTGTGACTCACCATGCTGAGCTGAGACTGAAGCTCAATCTCCAGAGCCTGGAGCTGACTCTTCACATCCTTCACCTCGCTGGATGTCGTCTTCAGGGTCATCTCTGTGGTGGCGACTTCCTTAGAGAGAGCTTCAGACTGAAGAGAGAAGACATCGTGAACATCGAGACCCTGAAGGGTTTTGTCACAAACTTCCACCTGCACCGCCTCCTACCTTGGCCTGGAACCAACCATCCAGCTCTTTGCGGCTCTTGGCGGCGACGGCCTCGTAGTGTTCTCTGATCTCCTCCATGACCTTGGTGAGATCCTCCTGAGGAGCAGCATCCACTTCCACGTTCACCTGTCCGCTCACCTGAGTGCGCATGGAGGCCAGGTCCTGCAGGCAGGGGGAGGGGTTAAAATGACTCCTTTTTTATAAAAGTGCGTTTCCTCAAGTTCTGGTGCTACAATCAAGGTCCTGGTTACCTCTTCATGGTTCCTCTTCATGGTCTCCAGCTCATCTCTCAGGCTGTCGATCTGCATGCTGAGGTCAATCTTGGCTGCGCCCAGTTCTCCCAGCAGCATCTTCAACCCGGCGATGTCGGCCTCCACCGACTGACGCATGGACAGCTCGTTCTCGTATCTGCAGGAAGATCAAAATGAAAACGATGCGACTCGTGCATCAGGCGCAGATCAAAATGAATGAACTCATTACTCAAGATTCAAAATTACCACTTCAAAGGGGAAAATAAGTCTTAAACAAACAGACTTGTTCAATAAGTTGAAGGATAAAACTGGATTCTGGAACCAACTCTGAAATTTAAACTTGTAATAAAATAGAATAAATAATAAAATATAATTGTAGAAATAAGGTGGTCTAAAACAGGGCTGTTCATGTGGCGGCTCGCGGGCCACTTCCGGCCCATGGGTGACTTCAGTCTGGCCCACCAATGATTTCATTAAAAAAAAAAAAGTTCTGGGTTTGGGTTCTGTTTATTGCAATTATGATTAACTGCAACAAACAAACAAATTTAAAAGGCGACAGATGGTTGTAATACTTGGTTTGTTCACATAATGACTTTAACTGCTGGATATCCAGCCCCTGAGTTGCTGACTCTCAGAGACTGTGGCCCCTGAGCTGTTGACTCTCAGAGACTGTGGCCCCTGAGCTGTTGACTCTCAGAGACTGTGGCCCCTGAGCTGTTGAACAGCCCTGGTCTAAAGGTTCCCTGGCTGCAGTAGAACCCGCGGCCAGCAGGGGGCGCTGCTCTGCTGCAGGAGAACGTAGCACTTGAACCTTTCTGCTGTCTGAATGGAAAGTTTGTAAACGTTTAACACATGAAGGTTAGATGGGGAAACAAAAACCCACGAAATGAAGAGTAAAGTTTAAAAATGCGACTGACTTCATTCTGAAGTCGTCCTGAGCGAGTCTGGCGTTGTCGATGCTCAGGGAGACGGTACCTCTGGCGATGATGGCGTCCTGGATCTGCAACACAGAAACCACAGGAAAATAAAACCAGATTTCATCAGAACCAACGAGAGCTGCTGCTTTTATCAGTCAGAGCTCGTGCACGTTGCCTTCGGTCGTAAGGTGATCGTACCTGGGTGTGGCATCTTCACCTGGATCCCTTCCACACTCAGGTGTGGTTCACCTGAGGCTTCCAGCCAATCACCGTTAGCTCAGATTGACCTCTCTCTGCCTCACATTACTGAATGGATCTTTTTAGTCATTCTACTTTTCTGTTTTGTTGTTTGTGTGAAACACAAACAAATAGATAAAAGAAAGGGTTTGTGTTTTATTTTTTATTTCCTCTTTCTGTAAGGACAACAAAAACTGAAAAGACTATCTCTGCTCTTTGAAGAAAACTCAAATATCTTTATTTTCACCCTCGTATTAATCTGGAGTTTGTTAGGGGCTTCATCTGATTGGATCAGAACTTTCATGTTACATTGTGGTGATTGAAGACCCCCTGCAGGACTGAGAGCCCCCCCAGGTGCAGACTCACCTTGGCCTGCAGCTCTGCGATGGTGTTGTAGAAGGGGCTGTAGTCCCTGGCGGAGGGGCTGATCTTGGTCTCTGCGAACTCCCGGATCTTCAGCTCCAGCTCGGCGTTGGCCTTCTCCAGCGCCGCCACCTTCCCCAGGTAGTTGGCCAGGCGGTCGTTCAGGTTCTGCATGGTGAACTTCTCGTTGCCGATCAGGTTGTCGTCCGCCCCGGCTCCGCCACCAAAACCACCACCAAAACCGCCACCTGCACCAGCTCCGAAGCCGAATCCTCCACCTGCACCTCCTCCAAAGCCTCCACCTGCACCTCCGCCAAAACCTGCACCTGCTCCTCCTCCATAGCCGAAACCTCCGCCGCCACCAGAGGAGAAGGACCGGCTGGCCTGGGAGACCCGGATGCCGCCGCCTCCGGCCCCTCCGGCCACGCTGAACGAGCTCATGCCTCTGCCGGATCCAAAGGACGCCCGGCCCAGGCCGCCGCCGCCGCTCATTGAAGAGGAGTACATCATGGTCGCCATGATGAAGAGGAGGAGGTGCTTGTCTGTCTCAAGAGAGGAGAGGAGAGAAGTGAGGGGAGACGGACCTGACCGCTGCTTTTAAAGACATCCAGGTGGGCTGAGGCGCAGGTGAGGGGGCGGGTCCAAGGCCAACACCCACAGGAGAGGAATGTGAGCATCTAATGAAAGCAACTCGTAAAAAACAAACACTGAAATAAGTTGTTGAAGTCTGAGTTTATTTTAAAATGAAAAAAAAAAAGTTTTTAATAATTGCTGAGAAAAGATTAGTTGAACTTCAGGTGTGTTTTTATTAAATTTATCAGTTCAGTCCAGTTTATAACTGTAGCTCAGAATCTCAACAGAAGTCGTCTCATTCACAGACATAAAAAATACAGTTATTAAAAGTTCTGGATGTGAGGGAGCAGCAGATTGTGTTGAATCTTCACTTCGTCACAGTCTCTCCTCCTGAGCAAGCACAAAGGAGACAGTGGGGAGGAAAAACTCCCCTTTAACAGGAAGAAACCTCCAGCAGGACCAGGCTCAGGACGAGCGGCCAGCTGCTTCGACCGGCTGGAGTTTGAGAGGACAGGAAGTAGAAACAAACACAGAATTGACAGGTCCAGTGTGGTTTCTGTCGGAGGAAAGACAAAAAAAGCATTAAAATTCCAAACACAAACTGGAAGAGTGGAGCAACAAGTAAAGACAGAGCAGGGAGAGAACATGTGGTCAGTTTGTCCTCCAGCAGTTTAACCCAGTGTTTTTCAAAGTGGGGGCCGCCAGGGGGCGCTAGGGGGGACTCAAAGCTGGAGAGAAAAAGATAAAAAATAAAAATAATGCAAAAATAAAAAATAGTAATAATAAAAAATTGCACATGAGGGCAATCAGTATCTGTCATTTTCATAAACAGACTTGATAGAGAGGTTGGATTTCTTTTGTTCTTCTTGTCAACAGTTTGTTGAAAAGCTGTTTTTTGGGAATATAAAACGTTGGTTAATAACATTTTTATACTCAGCAGCTGTAATAATTAATTGAATATAGTGAATAAAAGTCAAAACATTCTAAAAGTTGATGTTTATTTACATATTTTGTAACATTGTTCATGGGTTTGAGAGAGGGGCCTTAGCCAGACGCTAATGTTGTTTGTGGGGCCATGGTATGGAAAAGTTTGGGAACCCCTGGTCTAACCCAATTAGTCAATTAATTAGCCCAATTAATTAATAATTTATTAATTAATTAACAATTAACTCAGGTAATTCAAGCCAACCCTAACTGTAGTATTTATCAAAAAGGAAAGTCATAAAACTGGACAATGTGTCAGCCTCATGGACAGAAACTGGAAGTTGGTTCCACAAGAGAGGAGCCTGAGAACTGAAA
>JAVCKU010000022.1:648410-661320 GCA_032273985.1 Hypsolebias coamazonicus
GTCTACTTTACAGAACAAATAAGAGCAGTGTATTTTTTTTAATATTGCATTATTTTCAAGTAAAAGAAGGGCACATGAATTTTGTTGCTACAATACAAATCTTAATAAAGTTTTTACAATAATTAAACTTGCTTATTTAAAAGAAAATTAAACATTAGTAAACACATGACTGAAGCACATCTTTAATCTTCCAGTTCTCTTCTAGATAAGTAAATTCTCAGTGTAGTTTTAGAAAGAAACGCATGTGAATAACGTGCATGCTGATTAGCATCCCGGCTGCAGGAGCTCACAGCAGAGTTGGGCTCCAGAACCACTCCATGTTTGGAGAGGAGGGCTGAAAGCTCTTCAGCTGCAGTCAGGATGATTCAAATGCATGTCTGGGATGCCAGGGCCCCTCTCGTCCCTTGCCACTGGTTTAATGAACACATGCTCAGTTTCTTGTTCCCTCCTCATCCTCCCAAAGCTCAGCTGCTCTTTGGGTGAACTGCCTGGGAACACAGGGCTTCTGGCACCTCGTTAGAATAGATTTATTTGTTATCAGAATACATTAGGTCAGTTTGCAGCAAGAATTCATGACAAATTGAGTCTTCGCAAGTTATTTACCAAATAAATAAAAACTTTTGCATGAGATACAATGTTTTGCCCTTAATTTATTAAACCAAGCTTTATCTATTTGTTAAAAAAGTGGCTGAAGATAGTAGAAGTTAGGATTATTTTTTCAGGCTACAAACAAAAACAAACCTAAATATTCACCATCTTTAGTTCAAGTAACTATGGAAGAAGGTAGAGTCTTGAGTCACAGTGAAATTTTATTTTGCACTTTTTCTTCCAAAGCCGTTTCTCTCCTCAGGTGAGATGAGTTTAGTGCTCTGAGGTAGAGGAGAGTCAGCTCCACAGAGCTGCATTTCCACTTCCAGACTACTGTCAGCTCTTTTAGTTTCTCAGAAAACAAGTGTGGACAAACTGATCAAACTGCACAACACCTTGTAGAAACAATTCTGCTCGAACAAGAAACACAGCAGATCAGCTTTCTGCTCCTTCAAAGCTTACGGTTCATCACGAATTATTCTAATTAAAAGCTAAACATTTAAAAGTGGATTTTCATTTATCTTTTCATCTGAAAGAAGACATTACAAATACAAAACAGCCCAGATGTCTGACATTTTATTTGCTTTAACGTTCAGTGTTCTGTTTAAAATGTTCAGAAGAAGAAGGCTGAAGAAACACTGAGACCTTGTTTCCTATAAAAAAGACAGAATTAAAAACATCTACTCAGATTCACTCATCTACTGAGTGAAATGCACGAGCAGGAAAGCACTCATCATGCTTAAGTGCAAGCTTCCCATGTAGAAGGCGGGGCTTGGTTTGTGGCGAAAAGGACTGTTGTCATGGAAACCAGTCATCTGGGATCAGTCAGTGTGGGAAACCTGATACTGCAAAGAACTACAATCCAGAAATGCTTAACAAAATAAACTTTATTAGAGATTTTGTTTTCATCTTTACACCAATATTTACAGTGTTTATTTTGCAATTATGTCCAGTTTTTTTTTTCATTCAACCTTTATTTCTACAGATTAATCCCACTGAGCCTCGAGGACTCATTTACAAGAGAGACCTGATTTCTTAACAAAGAATGATGACAACAGTAAATAACAACAACAACAATAGATGGTCACAAAATAGGCACACAAATTTAAGTTTCTCTATTTTTTATTTTTTTTTATTTATTTATTTTTAACAAATCAAATCAATCAAAACAAAATAGCAACCAAAAGGACAATCAAGAGGAATAGTAGCCATGACATGTCCAAACCACTGTCCCTCCTCTGGACATGTCCAAACCACTGTCCCTCCTCTGGACATGTCCAAACTATCTCAGTCTGGTCTCTCTAACTTCATCTCCCAGTTGTTCAACCTGTGCTGTACCTCTGATGATCTCGTTCCTGATCTTCTCCATCCATGTCACGCCTAAGGAGAACCTCAACATCTTCATTTCTGCCACTTCCAGCTGTCTCCATAAGTGTTGGAGTTCTGTTGTAGCAAAGCCGTGTAAAATTAGCAAAAGAAAGAAAAGGATAGATAGAAGTAGAAAAATGTCAGTTAGAAGCTAGAGTAGCTGAAGGCTAGTTAAAAGCTAAAAGTAGGAAAAGATAGGTACAACTATAAGCAAGTTAGAAGTAATAAGTAGCAAAAGGTAGCAAGAAGCTGAAAGTAGGAAACTATTAGCCGAAGTGGTGAACCTCTGGCTGCAGAGTTAACATTTCTTTGTTCTTTAGATTTTTGAAGCTCAGATTGATAAAGTTCTGCTGGAGGTTCTGGAAGACGCTGCGTCGGTGCTGTCAACATTTCTGCTGACGGCTGTTCACTTCATAAAGTTCTGGGCGGCCCGTTCGGACCCAGAACAGAATGAAACGTGGACAAAGAGCAAAGAGAGGAGTCTTCCTGTTCTGGTGCCTGCGTTTTCTGTCGTCACGGTAACGGGAACACGTTGTGGAGGCTGCTGGACTTGAAGCAGAAACCAGAGGAGTCAGAACCGCCTAACTTTTGATTTTAAAGTCTCCTCACCAGGACCCAGAACCTTTGAACCACATGTATGATGTGGACCAGTCCGTGTTTATGGGTCCACCTCGGCGGTTCTGACTCCTGCTCCCACCATTTGTTTTCAAACTGGGTCCACAGCCTGGAGGAGTTCTGCTGGTTCCCCCTAATGTCCTCACCACAACACTTGGAGACGTTCTGACCACGAGAAGTGACAAAGAGTTTCAGCTTCGTCTTCAGGGTCCACCAGCACCACAGGTCCAGGCCACAGGCGGGTCAGCCTAGAACCGGTCCACTCTTTTGCCTTTAAATCAGTCTGTTGAATGAACTAAAAATAAAAACATTTAAATCAGTCTGTTGAATTAACTAAAAATAAAAACATTTAAATCAGTCTGTTGAATTAACTAAAAATAAAAAGATTTAAATCAGTCTGTTGAATTAACTAAAAATAAAAAGATTTAAATCAGTCTGTTGAATGAACTAAAAATAAAAATATTTAAATCAATCTGCTTCATGAACTAGGAATAAAAACATTTAAATCAGTCTGTTGAATGAACTAAAAATAAAAACTTTAAATTAGTCTGCTTCATGAACTAAAAATAAAAACATTTAAATCAATCTGCTTCATGAACTAAAAATAAAAACATTTAAATCAGTCTGTTGAATGAACTAAAAATAATAACATTTAAATGAATCTGCTTCATGAACAAAAAAAAACATTTAAATCAGTCTGTTGAATGAACTAAAAATAAAAACATTTAAATCAGTCTGTTGAATGAACTAAAAATAAAAATATTTAAATCAATCTGCTTCATGAACTAAAAATAAAAACATTTAAATCAGTCTGTTGAATGAATTAAAAATAAAAACATTTAAATCAGTCTGTTGAATGAACTAAAAATAAAAACATTTAAATTAGTCTGTTGAATTAACTAAAAATAAAAACATTTAAATCAGTCTGTTGAATGAACTAAATTTAAAAACATTAAAGTTTCCTCCTGAGTGTGGCGGTTCTGTTCACTCCGGCTCTTCCTCATGGAGTTATAAATATCTCCTCTGGAAGTTATTTTTATCCCGGCTGAGGCTAAATTTACTGAGCCGGGCGTGACCCCCACCGCAGGACTCCCCCCCCCCCCCAACCCTCAGAACCAACACTCTGAGGTCACCAAGTCCGACAAACCCATCTCAGAAGAATTCTACATTCTGTTTGACTGAAGCGTTCATCAGAACCGTAACTGGGCCTCCTGTCTCTGTGTCCACGAGCCCACAATTACAGGCCGTGTACTGAGGTAACCCCCACCCACCCACCGCCCAGCTAACCCCACCCACCCAAACCACTCTTTGATGTCAAAGCCAACGTCCCCCTCCCTCACCGTCCTGCTGGTTTCTCCCCCTGGACCAGGAACCGGGTCGACTCAGAGCAGAAACGGAACATTTAGTGAAGCCCCCTCGTCGGAGGGCCGGCCCAGACTCTGGTTACATCGGTGCCGCACGTTGTTCACGTAAAGGTGCTTCGCTTCTTCGTGCAGGAACGTTTTACACTTCACCCACACGTCGGCCATTTTGGAAGCGACCACAAAAAGGTTCAGCTTTTATTTTTCTTCTGCCTTAAAGCGGCGAGAGAGAAACGTTTGTTCAACTTTTGTCAAGTGACTCGTTTAGTCCAACAGAGTGAAGTCCGGTCCTCTGGACGGTTTCTTTGTGTTGAGACGTTTTTAGTCGTTCATCCAAAGGACTTCATCAGTCCGAGGAGCCACAACAAACTCAGTCCCACAGGCAGCACATAATATAATGGTTTCTGGAGTCCGCCCTCTAACTGATGAAGTCCTTTGGATGAAGGACAAAACGTCTCAACACAAAGAAACCATCCACAGGCTTGGACTGAACTATGCTGAATTTTTTACCTGGATTACTGAGCATGAACTTTGACGTTACCTGTTCAGGTTTTACTTCATTCAAATGCGTTTATCGGTATTTGCATGGTTTTTAAATGTGCTTTAAAAATCAACCGATGTCGGCGTTAAGAAATTATGATGAACTGCAGAATACGACTGATCAGAAACATCTGCTTCATCCTGATGCTGCTCAATAATCCAGGTAGATAAATCTGACAAAGTGAAGTCAGGTCCTCTGGACAGATTCTTCTTCTTGAAATGTTTCGACTTTTATCCAAAGGACTTCTTCAGTCTGAGGAGCTGCAACAAACTGCAGGCACAGTTTCAAGAGTTGACACAGGTGCTCTGTGGAAAGCGTGTCCTGCTGCTCAGAGCAGTGTCTGACGTTAACCTTAGACCACCTCTACTGCCTTAGCAACAGGAAGTAGTGATGTGACACCAAGAGAGACCATTGTTCATCATCTCCATGATGATACCCTCTCCTTATCCACAAAGTCCATGGTGTTCTGTATGTGGTGTTCTGCTGATGTGACAGCGCAAAGGAGGCCACCTTTGTGAAGAGAACCTGTCCATCATTAAACAGGGGCGGAGCCTCCGTGTCCAACTGTCCCCCTCTCTTACAGTGTTGTTATTGCTAGAATCACTCAGCCCTCTGTGAATAACAAGCAGCTATCAGGGTGCAAACGATCAATTATTAGACTGATGGTCCTCCTTGATCATGTGAACAGCTAGTTCTGGATGTCAACAACAAACTGGTTGATCCATCATGAGAAGGTGCTGTTTATAAGACTGAGTGTGTTGCAGCTCCTCAGACTTATTAGATGGTGGATGATGAAGGTCAGAAAGTTTCTTCTGAAGTTGATTTTAGTAAAAACTATTTTCACAAAAACTTGAAAATTTTTTTACTTTAAAGTTTTTATTTTTTCTGTCAGCTGCTGTTTGAATGAAGTGAAGAGTTTTTTCTGTTTCTCTGGAGAACAACCAGAACCAGAACCAGAGCATTAGCCTGAGCAGCAGAGTCTGCCTGCAGGCAAAGATCAGGGAAAACACAACGCTCCGCTCCACCACTGACACAAACGCACCTGACGTCTGAAATCTGCCCGTCTCACGTGCACACTCACGCTGGAATGTACACGAGCGTGCACGTCTGCCCATCACATGCACTCGGCAGTGTACCTGAGCATGCACGGCTCCGTGCACAGTGCCGCGAGCGCTTATTATCAGGCTGATTATGTGTTTGAGTGGGCGAAGGATACTGCTGCAGCAGGACCTGCTGGAGCCTGTCAGCCGTCAGGAAGATGGGATGTGTCAACATGAAGTCATCCAGCAGCGTTTCTGCACAAAAACACACAGAGCTTCAATGTACAGAGTGTCCCTGAACGCACCGCCACAACTGAACAGACCGGCTGTGTTCAGAAAACTCTTTCCCACAAACTCACGTTCATTGAACAACACAAACAGACACGATTAAAGATTTTAGAGGACCTCTTTAATCAGAACCTGCGAGCACAACTGAGGGATTAAATGAAGATAAATTAAATAAATAAAAGTAAATAAATAAATTAAATTAAAAATAAGTAAATTATATAAACATAAATCAGCTTTGAGCTGAGAGATAACTTGGTTTTATTTTTACACAAGCTAAAGGAGGATCGTTCTGTCTCCAGCCTGGAACACATCCCTGTTCCTGCGAGCAGAACCGAACCGGGCCGCAGAGTTTCTGTGTTTCAGAGGAGGCAGAGATCCACTTGGTGCTGATTACATGTTCGGAGCAGAACCGGCGACACGTAGCAGAGAGGCGACGGCGACGAGCTGTAATTTAAGATGCTGCGGCCACATTTACTAAAATATCCTGCTCTGTGTGTGTGTGAGCCATGCTGCAGTGGGCGTGTCCAGCCTGGGCCCGCCTCTCTGCAGGCGGTTACCATGGAGACACCACGTTGCCGACAGCGAGAAGATGAAGAGGGAAGTGTGAGAGAAGAAGAAGAAGCAGAGGAGATGGATCAAAGTGTTTGTGGCTCTGATCCGATTGCCCCGCTGCTGTCCTGGGTCGAGAGGTTCTATTCTGGTCTGATCATCAGCGCGGTGAAGGTCAAAGGTCAAAAACAAACTAAAGCTGTAATGAAAAGGAAATCTAATTTTTTTTTTCATTTCAGTAAAAACAACACCACCTCTAAAATCAGAACCAGAACTAAATGGGTCTTCTGAATACCTCTGACGTTGAGTAAAATGTAAATAAAAATATTTTTATTATATATTATATTTATTTTATTCACACCTGAACACAGCAAGAGCACCTGCCTCTCTGATGATATAGAGGTGCATTAGAGTATCTGGCACCAATAGCTCCTGAGTCCTGACCCAAACTGGAAGTCCAGTCCAGCAGGAAAAAAACAGTTTAGGTTCTCCATAAGGATGAAGGCAGCAGAACCACAGGTCCAGTTTTCACAGAGTTGTCTTCAGAGCGAACCCCTGAGACTAACACTTGAGAGGTCAAAGGTCAGAAACCTCCACATGGACTCAGCAGAACATCCAGAACCATCGATATGAACAGAAACTGCTTTACAGCAGGAGGAAACATCAAAGGAGAAACATGAGAGTTCTGTGCTGGACCGGACCCATCTGGACCAGACAGAACCATCCACTCAGAGACAATGTGCTGTCTCGTTAGAACCAAGCTGTGGTGCAAACATCAGAACCTACAGAACCCAGAACCTGAGTTCTGCAGCAGAAAGAGTTCAACGTGACGAAGAACGTGGGAGGACGAGGAGGAGGAGCAGAACCAGCTGAACCCAAACGGGCCCAACAAGAACCGTCGCCAACTGTGAGAACGGCTGTGAGAGTGTGAGAATAAAACGGAACATCGCGCTGCAGACGGACCAGAACAAAACACGTCTGCAAGAACGGACTGAAACGGGTCAGAACCAAATCAGGTCCGATCAAATTAACCACAAACCTTTTCGCAGAGGAAGCAGGAAAAAGAGCAAACCAGTGGCTAAAAGTAGCCAAACAAATGTTTAAAGTAGCAAAACTGCTGGAAAAATGGCCAAAACTGTAGCTAAAAGCTAAAAGTAGCCAAAAGCTAAAAGTAGCCGAATGGATGTTAATACTGTACTTAACTCAGTAAAATAGTAGCTAAATGATAAAGGTAGCAAAACAGTAGCTAAAAGCTACGTGTAGGGACCATTGATACAGAACTGTAGATGTTTTGGACCAGCCACCAGGGAGCACCGGTAAAACTTCAGGATGTTGGTCCTCCAGGACCAAGACCGAACACCTTTGATTTAGACCATCCTCTCCCACCCAGCAGATTGTCCAGGACTTCAGTCCTCCTTCAGACCTGAATGGGACCAGAATCTGGTCTTCTCGGGTCCTGGACATTTACAGAGTGATGAAGAGGAGGAGAACCTTCAGAGGAAACCTTTGATGTTTCCTTTGTTCCACAGAGGATGTATCTAAACAGACAGGATGGCATTAGCTCCAAAACGGCTCACTTCCTGTCCCGCCATCAAACCAGCTGATTATAACCTGTGTGATGTTTGTGCTTCAGTGCCTCTTTCCTGCGGGGTTCCGCAGGGCTTGATTCTTGGACCCCTTCTGTTTTCACTGTATCTGCTCCCATTGGGGTCTAACCTGAGGAAACGTGGTCTTTCATTTCACTGCTGATGATCGCCAGATTTATCTGCCCTTAAAACCCAATAGTTCTTACTCCATTCAGTCTCTGTTAAAATGTCTTGATGACATCAAGGCATGGATGGTTTCAATTTGTTTTAAGTTTCAACGATCAGAAAACTGACGTCGTTGTGTTTAGCCCTAGCTCTGTAAACCTGGACTCTCTTCAGCCATAACTTGAGCAGTCTGTTATCAATCTCAGGATGGTTTTAGACTCTGACTTTAAGTTTAATAAACAGATTAACTCTGTTCTACAAAAGAGCTTCTTCCAGTTAAGGCCGATAGCTAAGATTAAGTCAGTGTTGATCAGATCTGACCTATAGTCCATGACTTCGTTACAACCCAGGTGGACTAATGTAACGCACTTTATGTTGAGGTCAGTAAGGTCTCCCTGTCACGGCTCCAGCTGTTCTCTTAACAGGAACTCGCAGTTTTGATCATATTTCACCAGTTTTGTCCTCCCTTCACTGGCTCTCTGTACGTGTCAGGATAGATTTTAAAATTCTTCTGTTGACCTTTACGTGCCTAACTGGCCTTGCACCCTCATATCTCTCTGATCTACTTCAACTATATGTTCCTTTTTTTTCATTTAACCTCAATTTAAACAGATAAGTCACATTGAGCCTCGACGACTCATTTACAAGAGAGAGCTGTTTGGACAGACAATAAAAAGTGGTTAAAAATAAAATTGGGTTTGGAGACAAAAAAAATCCTAACAGGCTCTTAATTTTTGGTTGAAGGTCAACAGCGTGATAATGAAAAAATCTTGCATGCTAGCACATAATGACGCCGATATTTTCCACAGGGGAATCTTGGATGTTCTCAGTCTGCTGGACCCAGTTCTGGCGGGCGGTCTGGGAGGCAGCTGCTGCGATCCTGATCCTTATTATCATCATGCTGCTGAAAGAACGTGCTAACAAGACCACGCCGCTAACAGTACTATGGTGCCAACTGGCTTTAACACCATTTACGCACAATTTTCAAAAAAAAAAAAAAAAAAAAACAAAACAAAAAAAAAAACTGTAACGGTAAATATCGCTTTTTACTTACTTCCACAGAAACTTTTAGCTCGAGGAGATGACGCCCTGTCCGGTTCCAAGGTTCCAGTGGAGAGGACCCGGGGAGACCGGCAGAGCGCCATCTAGCTCGCTCTGAATTTTGTCGCCGGACAGCAAGCACAAAATAAATAAATAACTAAATAAACACCAGCACTTCAGCATATGACCACGGTGTTGTCATTATTGTTTGTAAAATCTTTTAAATAGGTCCGGCCGTTGCCAAGGGTCCAAGAAATTGCAAATGGTGGATCGGTGTTTTGAAAAGTTTCTGAAAGATCCAGTGACTCCTCCCCCTGATCAATCAGTGGCCAACAGTGCACTGACGTCACGTTCTAGGTCCCACTAGAACTAGACCTGGAACCGCAGAGAAGTAGGTCCCAAAAAGCAGGCGAGTTCCACCGCTGAAGGCACTGTGGATAAACCACGGAACCGGCCTGAGCAGGTTAAATATGGCCCTATCAGGACCTGTGGACCTCACGGGCATCAGAACCACTCCGCCAATAGGACCATGCTGCTGTAGATTTACTTCTTTTTCACTTTTGGCGCCTTGTTTCTGTATTTTTGATGCATGCGCTGGTATCTGTTGTTGCTGCTGTTTCGACGAGTCCAGACGGTTCTTCTCGTCCTCAACATTTCATTGCACTTTGACCTTCTGCTGATTTTGCATACAGTATGACAAATCAACCAAACCTGAACCTTTCCTGTTTGACAGCTCAAGTTTGTCTCTTTGGAGAGAAGTTGGATGTTTTCCTGCATGAAGCTTTGTATTTCTGCCTCCCCTCACCTCCTCGTCTCCCCCCCCCCCCCCAAACGTCTAGCTGAGCTGGTTGCTATGTGAACAGGTGCTAAAGAGCCTCTCATGTCTCCTCACATGGAACATGTATGTTCATGAGGATCAAACAGACCTGCTGCATCAAGAGACAGAGCCAGCTCTGACAGGTCGAAGGAGACGGGGAGGAGGATGGGGACGAGGAGGAGGAGGAGGAGGAGGAGGAGGAGGTGGTAAAGGCATCCAGAGACAAACGAGTGGGCACATTTCTTTTTCTCTGAAGCGAAACTTCCTCCCACACGCAGATCTCACTTTCTTTGTTTCCGTTTGTTGGTCCTCCATCGAGCGCCGGAGACTAAAATCCTCTCAGCCAACAAACGGAGGAAAGACCGTTCTGATCCAGAACCGGTCCAGTTCCCATCAGATCCATGAAGTTTATCGACACGAACAGCACCAGCACAGACCTGCTGCGTGGGATTAAAAATAAAAAAGGTTTTAATCCCTCAGCTCTGAAACAGACGAATCCAGTTCTGGACCTGGACTGGGCCGATGCAGTACCCGGTGTGGTCCTGTTGGACAGATGGACCCACATCTGACTCCAGAACCCTTTGGTCTCCAGAGGAGTTCTGGTCAACTCAGTGACTGACAGGAGCAGAACCATCAGCTGGGAAGAGCCGTTTGCTGCAGTGCATTCTGGGTAAACACCTGTCCTCTGATCTGGTTCTGATCCAGAAGTCTTGTGGTTCCTTCAGACTTCAAACTTTACAAACCAAAGTCAAGCTGCCATGTTGTTTTTAGAGAGAGAAGCCCTGACCTTTGACCTTTGGCCTGCTGACTGAAGCCTGTAGAGTCACTGCACAGTCTGGCCTTCAGGGTGAATCAGCATGCTCTCTGATGCACTCTAAACAATCTTTGACCCTTTTTCAGGTTGATTGGCAGCACCAGCTGCTTCTCTGAGGACATTGCTGATGTCTTTCCACCTTGGCATTGTGTCAACACACACCTGTGGGGGTCCGGATCAGCAGAGACTCTGCACCTGGCTGTTCCTGGACCTCTGAGGTCACCTGGACAAAGCGAGGCTGGAACCAGTCCGTCACTGGGTCTGCAGGTTTTGTTTGTTAAAAATAAAACAGAGCGATACATCGTCTGCTGCTCCGAGGTCAGAAGCCGGACGACGTCGGACCGTTTGAAACTTTAAAACACACACACACAACCGTTATTTATGTTCAGCTCCACGACATGGCTCCGCCTCCCCTGAACACACCTGCACATTTCAAAATGCATGCTGTGTGCGTCGCTGTGTGTGTGTCAGGTCGTCTCCGTGGTTACAGCAGAGCAGCTGTCACTCGCGGGTCTCATTATGGGAAGGGAGATGGGCGTTGTTATGGAAACGCAGCCTTCAAGTCTGACAGGAAGTGATGTTCTCAGGTCTCACCTGCAGCGGCCTGATTGAAAAGATCAAAACGTTCCAGGAAGGAGCCAATCAGAGGGAGCCATGTTACTGACGAGGGGGCGTGTCTTAAATACACACACCTGAGAGGATTTTGAGTTCAGATTAACAGAAACAGTAAGTTACATCATCTGTACCAAATTAAACCTGCAGAACCTCACATCTGGTCCACAGCTGGTTCTGGTCCACAGTTGGTTCTGGTCCAGAGTCATTCCAGCTGCAGGTGTGTCTGTGAGCCCCGCCCACCTGCAGCAGGTAGAACCCGACAGGTGAGAACTCTTCATGACATGAAACCTGTTTTCAAACCGTCCAAATGACCCGGTTCAGAGCTCTGAGGGCGCGAAACGGGTTCTGGTCTAAAATAAAACCTGGATCTGGATCAGGCTGACTGAGAGGATCAGTTCTGAGCCACTCAGAACCAGAACAGAACCAGGAGTCCATCTGAGACCAGAACAGAACCATAAAAACTCTTTACAGGATGTCTCCAGCCCAGGTCCAGACCTCCTGACCCAGAACCGTTGAGCCAGACCTCATCTCTTGCTGTAATGATCTGGATGTTGTTCCACCTCTCGAGGTGGTTCTGGACCATCGGGTCTCAGGACTTCCTGCTCTTTGACCTCCGTCTGACAGAAAAACATCAAAGATCTTAAAAAATATATTTATTTAAAATAAAACCGTGTGTCGTCAGTCAGTCTGACTCACTTCACTTTTATCAGAACCGCAGCATCACTCTGACCCGACCAGCCAAGTTACGTTCCAAACGTCGTCCAGCTGACCCAGAACCACCCGACCCAGAACCACCTGACCCAGTTCTAGCTTCCACTCAGAAACCCAAAGGCCTCCTTCCAGACGATCCGATATAATCAACTTTAAACAGTGAAACGCTTCTTTATGTTTAAATTGTTTTATTCTTATATTTATAAAACATAAATGAATAAATATTAAACTAAATATTTAAATTTATTTAAAGTATTTTAACTAAATATTTAAGTAATTTGTAAATCTTAAACTTTTTAAATTATAATAAAATTCTATTTAAGAAATAATTTACAACATTTATTACAGATATAAGATTATTTACATAAATTATAATAATATAATAAATGTTTTTGTTAAAAATATTAAAATATAATTTAAAAACATTTTTAGAAAAATTGATTTTATTTTACATCTTTAATGACACAAAGTTTCAAATTCCATCCGAGAAACTGCTGTCGGTTCTGACTGTGAATTCTTGACAACAAATCAAATGTTCCAGAGGAAACGGAACCTTCACAGAACCAAACGGAACAGTTTCTGAACAGAACCGGGCTTCATCAGAACCAGAAGAACCAACAAACAGCCGGAGGATCAGAAAGTGTCAGAGTTCATTTTAAACGGTGAGACGATTTTAAAATATTAACGAGAGCAACATCAGACGGTTTTTAGAAACACACACAGACACACACACACGCGCACACACACACACACGCGCGCACACACACACACACACACACACACACACACACACACACACACACACACACAC
>JAVCKU010000022.1:662908-674600 GCA_032273985.1 Hypsolebias coamazonicus
ATGGAGGCTGCACAGCTGCAGAAAGAAAAGCTCTGCAGAGAGTGGTGAAGGCTGCACAGAAGATGTTGGAGTCAGCCACCATCACAGACATCTACACCTCCAGATGCAGGAAGAGGGCCACCTGCATCAAGAAGGACCACACTCACCCAGCACACACACTTTTTGCCCCGCTCCCCTCCTACCCTGAAACTGTTAAGACTCATGAACATCTAACGAGGAAAATCACTGTAATGCCACGTTGTTGATATGTGCTGCTGATTATCCATGCTGCTGATCTCTTGCCTTTAAGCCGCTGTATTCAAACCCACCTGCTCACAACAGACTCATGTTCAGGCTGCTGTTTAATACACCGTATTATTTTACATTGTTAGTGTACATCTTGGATCTTTGTAAACCATTCATCCATTGCACTTCTTCTTTTTCAGGTCACGAGGGTCGCTCGTACCCATGTCCAGAAATCACAGTGCGGGAGGCGGGGGACACCCTGGACAGGTCTCCAGTCCATCACAGGGACACAAACGAGACAAACAACCATTCACTCTCTCACCTAGAGACAATTCAGAGTTACCAGTCAGTCCAACGTGCATGTTTTTGGTCTGTGGGAGGAAACTGGAGGAGAAAACCCTCGCAGCACAGAGAGAACATCCAAACTCCACTCAGAAAGGTCCCATTCCGGGATTTAAACCAGTGACCTTCTCGCTGAGGCGGCAGCTCTACCTACTGCGCCACCGTGCCGTTTCTTTCTACACTTTATATTCTTGCTATCTTTAGATGTAACTGGGACCTTGAGTAAACAATGTCGTTCCACCTCGTGCATCACATGATGAGAATGACAGTAAAGAACTTTGAACCCGTCTGTAAACAACAACAACCACCAAACCTGTCTGTAAACAACAGCTGAGTTGGCTCCTCCCACTCAGGTAAGGCTCACCTGTGCAGTGTCCGAGGCGTTTTCCCGCCACGCAGTCGAGCACGGCGAGCGTCAGGTTGTCGGGAGTGTCGGGATGAAGAGGTGTCCCCCCTCCTCCTCCTCCTCCGGAGCTGCTGGTGTCGTTGATCAGGCTGGCCTCGGAGCTCTGCTCGTCGCTGGACAGAGACGGGCTGCGCACGTCTCCTCCTCCAGAACCAGAACCAGAACCAGAGCCGTTAGCGCTGCTGGGCGCAGAGACCGGACCGGTTCCTGTGGCTGAGGGCCAGGAGGGGGGGTCCTCACTGTCCGGGCTGTGGGGGGTAAAGGTCATAAAGGTCAAAGTTCTGCTCTGAAGCTCTTCCTCCTGAAGAATCAGAAGGTTCTGAGTCAAGATTTTAACTTTTATTCAGCTTGTTCAAATTTTAAACAGGAAGTTGTCAAAAACTGAATCTTTACAAAATAAAAGTCTAAAACATGTTTCTGGATTAAACTGCAGATTAAAGATTAAACTTTCACACATTTAAGCACCAAGGTCCACCCAGGGGGTCCACCCCCCCCCCCCCCCCCCCGGGGGCCCAGGCCGGGCCGCCACTCCTCCAGGCCGGCCCTGTGGTCCGGGTCCAGGACTCACCTAAAGACCTCTCGCGCGTGCCCGCTCTCAGGTGAGGTCTCCCTGAAGAACGGGACGACCCGGGACAGACTGGCCCTCCTCCGGGACGCCCCGGTCCCCCCAGCGGACTTGTCCGTCACCCCGCCGAACCCCCCGGCCCGGGTCAGGGCCGTGGTCTGCTTCTTCAGGAACTTCTCCAGAGGTTTCATCCCGGCCGGCATGGTGGGTCTGCGGGCTGCAGGTGGGGGGTGGTGGTTCCGAGGTGCTCAGGTGGGCAGCTGGGTCCTACATCATCCGAACCCTGTGGGTCGGGTCGGGCTGGGCAGGTGTGAGCGGACCCTGCAGGTTCTGTTCTAGATTAGCGGTCCGGGTCTAACCGGTCCGGGTCTAACCCATGTGTGGAGGCGGTGCAGAGTCCGTCTCGGCTCTCGGAGCTCCTTCGGTCCAGAATCTGCTACAACCCGTCCAGAATCGGGCCGCTCCTCCCCCGGTTGCTCTCTGACTGCAGGAATACCGAGCTCCGGCTCCGAACCGGGTCTCCGGACCCTCAGGGTCCGAGGAACCGAGGACGTGAAGCCTATAAAGACAGCCGAACCTCCCGGGTTCTGGTGGTCCGGGCTGCAGCTCCAGGTCCGGCTGGTCGACGGTTCTTCCTGTGGAACCGTCCTGGCTCACCTGAGGAGGAGCCGTCCTGCTGCGTTTGGGTGCAGTCGGTTTTCTGAGCATCCACGGTGTCTGCGGGTCTTGTTCGGATCCCGGGTTCGGTTCGGATGCTGCGGAGGTTCCGACGGTCCGCCAGCCCCTCAGTACCCTCCTCCCACCTTTCTGTGGGGTAAGAAGTGATGGGGAGCGTGCGCGCGCCCGCCCCCTCTGCGCGGTTGTGATGCTTGGTGCATTAGACGCACAGCTCGGGCGCGCGCACACGCGTTCCCGCGTTCAGTGTGTAAAAAAAACCAAAAAAAAAACCTGACGAGTCCTGAAGGAACGTGCAGACTGGATCCAGCAGCACCCACCTGACCCGGTGGACTGTGGGCCAGAACCTGACCCTGAACCAGCTGGAACAGAACACCTGAACATTTTTCTAGGAGAAGCAGATCCTTGAGCCTGAGGCCTCCTGAGACCTGAACCACCTGAGGCTGAGACCTGAACCACCTGAGGCTGAGACCTGAACCACCTGAGCATGCATCAGGATATTCTGAACCACCTGGTTCATCTGAGACTTCCTGGATCACGTGAGACCTCCTGGATCACATGAGCCCTGAACCATCTGAGACCCCCACCGATCAACCGAGATCAGTAGAGAACGACCCTCACTCTGTCGGAAGAACCCTGATCCAGTCCAGACCTGACCCTATTCGGCCCAGCTACAGCTGAATACTAATGAGGCTGTCTGACAGCTGATTGGCTGTTTGTATTAGGCTCCGCCCTCTGCCGCTCATTGTGACTGAAGGGGCGGTCTTGATCAAAGGTTTGTGATCAATCATTGATTTGGATCAAACTTTTCAGGAAAAATAGAAAACACATTTAAAACCGAATTTAAAACAGTTTAAAAATAAATGTTTTAATAAAAAAATTAAAGATTCTGCGATGGAGCTAAACTCAAAGCTGCTCCTCAGACAAACAGTAACTTATTTTATATTTCAATGTTTCTGTTCAGTGTCCTGAGACTTCTGTTGTGACTTAGTTTATAAATAAACTGAACTGAATCAAACGACGGCTCCTTCAGTCGTCCACAAAACCCACCTCACAAAGACCAGGACCTGAAGCAGGTGTGGGCAACACATGGCTCGAGGGCCTAAAGTGGCCCCTGGACGATCGCCATCCGGCCCCCAAAACTTCTTAAGTTGAAAAGAAAACAATCAGGACCACTGGACGGTTCTTCTTTGTTGAAACGTCTTGTTTTTAATTCATCCGGCCTTTATACGTTTATCTAGAAGAGTTCTTCAGTCTTCATTAGATCCATCTATGAGGATTACATATTTATAAATATTTATAAACACGTTGATATTTAAATTACACATTTAGGCTAAAATATTGTCACTGGAGCCAGTTCACAGAAAACATCTTACTTTCCTGAAGAGCAGTGAGGCGACATATTTTTATCAAGCATGTGAACTAAGCTACAAGAAAAAGCTGAAGCGATTCTAGATTATTTGTCTTAAAGTCCTCAAGAGACGTCAGGAGGTCCAAAGAATGCCTTCAATGGTTTTAAGAACCTCAAACATCCACAGCTGACCTTGAGTTTCAAGGGCCTTCAGAGGTCCTCAAGAGACCCACTAGGTTCCACCGGACGCCTTCAAAGATTTTGAAGCGACCACCAGGAGACCATGAGGTCCTGAAGAGACTCCTGGAGGTCCATGAGACAGGTGGTCATAATGTAGTGGCTGATTACAAACTGCAGAATATCAGTTTATCCTGACAGTTTAAAGTTTATTAAACAAGGATCAACAAAACATCTGTAGAACTCGTTAGTGGCCAGAGTGTGAGCTCATGATGACATCATGATGACATCATCCAGAGCATTTCAGATTCAGTCAGAAGAAAAAAAACACTAATTTTTCAAACGTTTCATAAAGTTAAAACAAAAACAACTAATCATGAAGGAGAAACGAACATTAACATTAAAACTCAAATGGATTTCTGCAGAACTAAACGGCGTGCTCGTCTCCTCGGTTCTGGTCCAAACATTTAACACGTTAAGAAAGATAAACAAACAAACGTCTGCAGGCTGCCACCAGATAAAAATTAATCAAATGAAAAAACGTTCCGGTCCACGTGTATACATGACAACAGTCCAGGTCCAGCTGATCCAGTTCTGGTTCTGTTCGAGCGTTTATTTACATGTTTATATTTTTATTTACACCAACACTAAACCCTCCATCCAGCAGCTCCAGATGGTTCTGGTCGTCTCTGGCAGTTCACCAATAAACTATAAAGTAAAACGTCTTAATCTGAGGAGGAATTATAATTTAAACAGATTAATAATTTTGAACCGATCAGAAGAGCAGCTGAGGATGAAGAGTGATGATGAGGAGCAGGTTTAGTCCTGATTCATTAACCGCGTTGTGACGTGCAACCGTTTGGTTCTGTTGGACCTTCACTCCGTCCAAAGCAGCTGCCAGTTCGACCCGCGGAGCGGCTCTGCAGAACCGCAGGTCCGTCTTCAGATCGGCGCCGCCGCTCAGAGACGATCGAAGCGGCGACCGCAGAGCCCCAGCGTCGATAAGGTCTGAATCCGGCAGCGGCGCTGTGGTCCGTCTCGCCCCGCCCCCTCCTCGGTACCGTTGGTGGTCTCTGATTTGGACCACAGCTCCTCACCGACCCTCCCACCCTGCTCCTAGACAGATCAGATTAACCAGATTAATTTAGCAGGTTTACTAAAGTTTAGTGTCAGGATGCAGAGAACAGATTAGAGTCAGATTATAACCAGATTAAATCCAGTTTAGAACTCGACTATAGACTGAATGATAACAAGCACAGCCCCATTGTACCACACCTATAATCTGAATATAGATTACAGTCAATCTATAATCTGAATATAGATTACAGTCAATCTATAATCTGAATATAGATTACAGCCATTCTATGATTTGAATATAGATTACAGTCAATCTATAATCTGAATACAGTATAGATTACAGCCAATCTATAATCTGAATATAGATTACAGTCAATCTATAATCTGAATATAGATTATAGTCAATCTATAATCTGAATATAGATTAGTCCAACTATAGCCCGATTAAAACCAGCAAATTTAATGTTTAGTCTGAATTTAACAAGATTAAAGTTGGATTATTATCAGATTACGTCCAAGATGTTCATTTGAAGTGTCTGCTTCAATCAGCTGAGGGGGAATCTCAGAAGACTGAAGACATTCCCCACAATGCAACACTGTTACCTGTAGTTTTCAGGTCAGGGTGGGGCTGAGTCTGGGTGGCGTGGAGGTGGGGGGCAGGGTCACTCTGAGGCAAAGGGAACCTCTGGAGGGGGCGGTTTGACGGTGACGGGCTGAGATGTTCGGCGGGGGGGCGAGGGCTTGGGCTGAGCCTGCTGCTGCATCGTGTCGTAGTACGTGACGCCGCCGTAGGTCACCTGGGCCTGACCCTGGAACACGCACAGGTAAACATGTCAAACACGTGGTCAACTTTGACTTTTTAAACATGGCGCCTCCTGCAGGTGACACACATCAACTGCTGACCTGTGGGCTTGGGTACATGGCCGGGTACGGAAAGGTCACAACCCCTGGCGGAGGGTAGAAAGGAGGAGGCAGCAGCTGCTGTGGTTGCCCCGGCGACAGAGAAACAGGTGGGGCTCCATAGAGGGCGGGGTTAGCGATGGGTGCTCCTGATTGGTGGGGATGTAGACCTGCAGACAGGGACAAGACAAATATTTTGTTTTTGTTGTTTTTTTTTAAAGATCAGTTTGAACTTTGAGGACTCTGACCAGGATGGGGGATGTGCATCTCAGGCTGGACCAGCATGCCTTGCGGTGGGATGGGGGCGGCGCCGTCGCTGTAGATTGGTCCCTGGTACGACACTGAGACGGAGACAAAGGAGGCGATTCAGAGCAGAAAGCTGGAGACTCTTGGGTCGGACAGAGAACTGATTTAAACGCCGGGTCAAAGTTCTTCTCTTTGTTTACGGATTTTAATCAAACCGGTTTCAGAACACGAAACCGGACCTTACCGAGCCCGAAGACGACCAGAACAGTTTAAAACAATCATTACTGTGAGGGTTCACTGGTCTCTGCAGGTGACGCAGCATCTGGTTCTGCTGGGTTCTGTTCAGTTACACGAGCCAGGCTGCAGCTCCGTCAGAACAGAACCCACCGGGCCTCAGCTTCCAGAAACACTGGTGCGGTTGGAGGCTTACTGGGCTCGTAGTAGTGTCCCTCCATCACTCCCAGGTGGATGGGCGGCGCCGGTTCTGGAACAGCTCTCTGGCGCTGGGACGAGTAGCGTTTGGCCCGGTTGGCACCGACGCCCATCTCCTCCATGTTGGAGAACGGAGGCGGGGCGCCGCTCATGTGCAGCGGGTTTGGAAGGCCTGTGGAAGTGAACAGAACTTAGTCTGGTCCATTTGGGACACAGAACCAGCAAGAGGTTCTGGTTCCACTTCAAACCCAAAACAGCAGCATAATTTAAGCGGGACACAGAATCGGGTCAGGGGATTGGAGGAAACCATAGCCAGTCTAGACCGGGTCAGAACCGCTGGACTCACCTCTCATCTCTGAGCGCATGTAGGACGTCGGGCTCTGACTCCAGTTCTGTTGGGCCAGACTGAGACGAGCCACGTCCTGGTCCAGTTCTGCCAGTCCGGCGTCTCCTCTTCCTGGCACCGCCTGACCGGAGCCGTCTGCCCCGCCCACCCAGCTCTTCCCTCCCCGGCCGCTGGGGGAGGTGGTGCTCCCCCCGGATGCAGACTCCTCCACAGAGGCCTGCTTGCTGCCCAGGTCCGCGGGCCGCGAACGAGTCCTGCGGGCCAGAGAGTAGGACTTCCGCTCCACTGGCCGCTCGGTGGGAGAAGCTTCCTGATTGGCTGCAGCAGACTGAAGGGAGGGGTCAGGGGCAGCCGGTCCAGGTGCAGACTTGTCGGCGCCACCTCGCTGCTCCTGCCGTCTGGGTGACTGGTACCCCCCCAGTGGAGGGGAGGCAGCCGAAGCTGCAGAGGCTGAGCTTGGTTCCTCCTCTCCTGCCTCCCCAGGACTGACTGAAACCTCCTCGATGACCACCGCTGACCCTCCTCGTCCTCCAGGACCCCGCGCTCCCCTGCTGGCCCCTCCCCTCTCTCCTGCAGGTTCTGGTGGAGCTTTAGGACCCGAACGCTCCCTGGGATCGGCCAGAGGTGCGTTTGATTCGTTGCGCCTGTACTCCAAATGATGGGTTTGGCTCTGGTGGGGCGGTCTGAGGCGGGAGGGGGGCGGTCTGGAGGAGTTCCCGCAGCGCTGAGAAGGAGGAAGAGGAGGGAAGGCAGATGACGAAGACTGAGGGACAGAAGGTGGAGCAGCTTCTCCTCGGTTCTGCCAGGACCGGGCCGGCCTTGGTCCTCCTCCGTCCCTCCACCGTTTGTCCCTGTTTGGAGAACTGGGTCTGCAGAGACACAAACAGGACCAGTCTGTTTACCTGACGGACAGGAAGCTGGCCCCGCCCACCGATGCATCAATCTGGGTCTAATTCTGGTTGGAGCGGCTCGGTGGACTCACCGGGGTCGTCTCTGTCGGTACGCTCGGTCTCCGGGGCCGCCGCCATTCCTGATGTCGTAACCGTAGATGGCGATGAGCTCCTCGCGGCTCTTTGGCGCCTGCTCCTCCTCTCTGAACCGGTCGTGCTCCCAGCGGCCCTCGTCCTTCCAGAGCTTCCTGTTCCGACCTTTGGGCCTGAGGGGGGACACAGAACCTGCAGTTAGAGCTCCTCGGTCCAGACCTCTAAGAACTGAAGCACCGTGGGGGGTCAGCTCACCGCTCCTCCTCCTGAGCGTGGCCACGGACGTCGTGCTCGAAGAACAGCCCCTTCCTGGGGATGTAGGCCGGGTTTTTCCTGTCCTCGTCATCATCGAGCTGCTGACCCGGTTTTCCTCCCGCCTTTGTCTCTGGATCTTCGGTGGACTCCTGCAGGTTAAAGACAATCGGTTCTGATCGTGTCTTTCACAGAATCTGATGTTTCAATTAACCTAAAGATCCGTGTCAGAAATAAGACTTTTAAAGTTAAACCCCCATGAAGGTCCAGTAAAATCCTCACAGAACCTCCCCCTCAGCCTGATCTGTTCCAGAACAAACTGGTCCAAATGTTTGGTTCGGACCAGAATGAGTCTAAATGTTAGAACCCACGGAAAACTCTGTTTTCTACAAACAGACATTTTGACCAGTTTTGGACATTTGGACCGGGCCCAACCCAGTCCCGGACTCGATGCCATACTCGGCCTCCATTCCAGTTCTAAAGCCCGACCCAGTTTTGGTCCAAAAACGGCAACTTTTTGAAACTCTCCATGGAAACACTCAGAAGCTTCTATTGGCTTAGTGAGCTGTCAATCAAAGGCTGATCAAATGTTTCCATAGCAACCAGACTGATGAGAAGACCAAACAGCTGCACCCTGAAGAACTGATGTGTGGGTCTAAAGGTTTGGACCGGTTCTGAAGGGAGAATCTGGACGAGCGGATTATCTGGAGGATTTATTTGTGATCGGACCCGTTGTGTTTCGGTCAGAATGAATCGAACAAATCGAATCAGAACAATCTGAGTTCCTGTCAGTTCATCGCAGCTGTCGACCCGGTAAAACCCACAGAACACAAACTGGTCAATGATCCTCCGACAGCCTCACCTGTCCGTCACCGCTCTGCCTCTCTCCTGCGAGGTTTCCTTTCTCCTCCCTTTTCTCCTCCTCTTTACTGCGCCCTCCTGCCTTCCCCTCAGCCTTGTCTCCTGCCTCAGCCACCACCTCCTCCTCCTCGTGTGTCGGGTCGTCTGCAGCTGGAGGTTTGGACTCGCTGGCTGCTGCAGCTGGAGGTTCTTCTTCACTGTAAGCCTCCTCCTCATCCTCCACTCCCTGACAGAAGAAACAAGCCAAGATGAAGACGTTTACCAGCGATTACACAGATCCGAAAAGCCCTTCATTTACTACGAAAAGCATCCAGAAGGCCCATCTGTTCGGTTCCGTTTACCTCAGAGTGGGAGGCGTTCTCCTCTGGGTCGGCGCTGTCGTAGTCCGAGAGGACAGCTGGTCAGAAAACAGAACCGTCAGAAACTGTGACGGAACGATAGAAAGAAAACGAGCTGAACATCGGTCTCACCTTCTCCTGCTCCGTCTTCGCTCTCCTGCAGACAGACAGAACCAGGATCAGACAGACAGAACCAGAATCACAGACAGAACCAGAATCAGACAGTAGAAATCATGATGCAGGTTCTGCTTCATAGGACCGTTTTACCATCTACCGTTTGGTAAATGTACCGAGCTAAAATCAGAACCTTTCACCGCATCAAGCTCAAAAATATTTCTGGATACGAGCGACGATCCTGTTGGGTTTTCCGGGTCGCTCCGAGGTAAGAAGCTGGAGGAAAACGGGTCGTCAGCTGAAGGATCGACACCACAGACAGAACCAGCAGGAAATTAAAGGACGCAGATGGAAGCAGTTGGTCTGAACAGAACTCTCAGGATCTGTCTGACACCACCTCGGACCAGTACCAACAGCTCTGCTGTGGTCCAAAAGAACCAAAACGTTCTGTTCTGACTGAGCAGACGCGTCCCTCTGTGGTTCCTGCAAGTTCATCATTAATCATGAGTTTTCTCACTATGCGTTCAACGTCTCTGCAGACGTTTTCATCACTGGTTCTGGTCCATTTCCACCCGGTTCTTCTCTGTACAGATGCTGCTGCAGCCACTTCCTGGATATTTGTCCAGACCTGGGACAGAACCGTGGACTGTACGAGTTAATTATGGTTTAACTGATAATGAATAATTGGATCTTAAACTCTTGCAGATGTGCTCCCAGCAGACTCGTCTGAAAACAGCTAATAACTGATGTTTTTAAATAAACTCTTTTGTAATTAAATATATTGTTCTTAATCTAAATCACTATTTGATGAATTACAGGAGGTGAACCTTGCTGTTCTCTTGAACCAGATTTGATTACCGGTACTTTAAATAGTTTTTTTGTATCTGAAGGTCGTGAGGACTTTTACTGGATTAACTGCAAAAAAACAGCTGGACCCACAAACAGAACCCTTCACAATAAGAGCCTCCAAACACCTGTAGTTATGAAAACAGATTAATTATTGTTCTTCAGTGCAACTGACACCCAGAAATTTAGTTTTCTTCTCGTTAACTCAGGTGAAGAGATGAAGCTCGTTAACTTCGCTATTTTAACTGATTATGTGTCCTGATGCTCAGTAATCCAGGTAGATGATCTAACTAGGTGGAGTCAGGTCCTCTGGATGGATTCTTCTTGTTGAAACGTTTAATCTTTTATCCAAAGGACTTCTTCAGTCTGAGGAGCTGCAACAAACTCAGTCTTATAAATAGCACCTTCTCACAGTGGATCAACCCGTTTGTTGTTGACATCCAGAACTAGCTGTTCACATGATCAAACCATCGTTCCTCTCTATCAAGGATGTGAACATCTTCATCCCTGAACGAGTGACGTCTGGCCTGGAGATGAGTATTGACCACAGAGTCCTGGCCTGATGATGTGCTCCTCAGACTGAAGAAGTCTTTCAGTCGAGTCAGATTTATTTATATAGCACAATTAAAACAGAAACTGTTACTTTTAGATAAAAGATGAAACATTTCAACAAGAAGAATCCACCCAGAGGACCTGACTCAACCTGGTCAGACTTATGGTGTGGCTTAAACTTGATTAATAACTTAGTTTGACTCAGAGCACTGTGTTTAATTAGTTTATTTGTTTTACTGCATCTGAAAAGAAACTTTGTTCTAATTACATTAACGACTTTTTATTTTAGACTTTTAACTCGTTTAGTTTAATATAAAACCTGAATGAACATCTTCAGAGTGACGATTTCATAGGTTAAATTTGAGGTGTACTGCAGAGATGGAAGAACATGATTTGATATTACAGATTCCAAGTAAATATAGTTCGGTATGAGATTACAAATCAACGTTATGAATTAAGACCTATTCACACGGGATTAGTTTTACGCAGGGACCACATGCTATTTGTAATAATTACGGAGATTGTCTCCCTTTGGTTTAACAGCATTTAGGATAAGTTTGAGACGGAATAAATCTGACTGGATGATGTCGAATGCTGACTGTAGAAGCTCAAAAACCGCAGCAACTGTTCTAGCTCAACAATAAACAATTGTGTCGTCAGCATATAAATGTAAGGATGTATCAGTAATCATCTGACCTACATTTCTCATGTAGATTGTGAAGGGTGGGTCCTAAGACTCAGCCTTGTGGTACACCATTGTTAATGGTTAACTAACTGGAGGAAATATCATTATGTTGAACATACTGCCTCCGATCTGAGAGGTAGAACAAAGGCTGTTTTCCAAGCGTCTGGAATGGAGTTTTAGCTTATGGACAGGTCAAATATGTGGGACACAGGTACTGCGATGATATGAGCGGCAGCCTTAAGAAATTCATTCAACCTTTATTTATACAGGCTAGCCTCGTTGAGCCACGGGGACTCATTTACAAGAGGGACCTGTTGCA
>JAVCKU010000022.1:743876-755286 GCA_032273985.1 Hypsolebias coamazonicus
TTCTGCTTG
Source organism: Hypsolebias coamazonicus (assembly GCA_032273985.1). NCBI lineage: Eukaryota > Metazoa > Chordata > Actinopteri > Cyprinodontiformes > Rivulidae > Hypsolebias > Hypsolebias coamazonicus. The sequence continues at coordinate 743,886 of JAVCKU010000022.1, forward strand.
TGTGTGTGTGTGTGTGTGTGTGTGTGTGTGTGTGTGTGTGTGTCAGTGTCAGAACCAGTCTGACTGGTTTGTAACCGGACCGGGTCATGTTCTGGTTCTGGCTAAAGGGAACTCGCAGCTGAGAATCTGCCGCTTTCGTAAAATTTTTCGTAGAAGTTCAGTTCAACGTCAAACATTTTAAACATTTTTCTCATTTTATTACTGTTTTCTGCAACTTCTCAAATGAAGCTGAAGTTCAGGTTTTAACAGCTAAACCTTTCCTCTCTGGTTGTTGGTTCTGGAGTCGAGCTGTGTTGGATGGAGTCCCTGTGACTGACTTTGACACAAACTTTAAAGATCATGTTTTTATTACCACACAGTGAATCGAACCTTGAAACTCTTCTGGTGTTTCAGCTCTGCTCAGTTTTTCACTCGGAGTTAACTCAGTTCTCCAGGTGAATCAGTTCTGGTGACTCAGTCCTCATAGTATCTCAGTTCTCCTGGTGACTCAGTTCTGGTGACTCAGTCCTCATAGTAACTCAGTTCTCCTGGTGACTCAGTTCTCCAAGTGAATCAGTTCTCCTGGTGAATCAATTCTCCAGGTGAATCAGTTCTCTTGGTGAATCAGTTCTCCTAGTGAATCAGTTCTCTAAGTTAATTTGTTCTCATAGGAGAATCAGTTCACCAGGTGAATCAGTTATCTTGGTGACTGTTTTTCTGCTGAATCAATAGAGTTAACCTGTTCTCCAGGTGAGTCAGTTCTTCTGGTGAATCAGTTATCTGAGTTAATTTGTTCTCCTGGTGAATTAGTTCTCCAGGTAAATCAGTTATCCTGGTGACTCAGTTCTCATAGTGATTCAGTTCTCCTGGTGACTCAGTTTTCCTGGTGAATCAGTTCTCCTGGCAACTCAGTTCTTCAGATGATTCAGTTCTCCTAGTGACTCAGTTCTCCTGGTGAATCAATTGAGTTAATTTGTTCTCCTGGTGAATCAGTTCTCCTGGTGACTGAGTTCTCCTAGTGACACAGTTCTCCTAGTGATGCAGTTCTCCTGGTGAATCAGTTCTCAGAGTTAATTTGTCCTCCTGGTGATCATTTTGGTTGGATTCTGTAATATGTGGTAAATCATATGTAACAGGATGTTTTTTTTAACACATCCATGTGCCTTCACTTATTTTAATGACATATTTTCTATCTAGATATTTTTTGACATCCGGTGCAAAGGTCAGCTAAAAGTGCTGACTTGCTGCTGAGCTTCTCTCCTCATTGGTTGCTGACTTTAAGTTACTGAAGTCCTGTATGGATGACGTCAGATATTCAGAAACCGCTGTCGTATCAGTGAGTTGGACTGCTGATTAGGGGCATGGTGACAGTGATGAACACTGTTCATTGAAGTTTATTGATGACAAGGACTGGTCATTTGTAGTTATTCAGAATGACAACTTCTCATTATATGGGAACTGACAATAAAAAGTTATTATTGGGAAATGTTGACACTGACTGATGGCTGTTAATGGAGTGTTTTGATCATAATTACTAGTCATGACTCATGAGGTTTTACTAATTCAACCTTTATTTATACAGGTTGGTCTCATTGAGCCTCACGGACTCATTTAAAAGAGAGACCTGTTTTAAACAAAGAACAGAGATGAGGTACAGACAACAGACAATTGTATAAAAAGCATATAAAATGAAAAGTGAATAGGAGAATAAATGAAACAAAAAAATCTACATTATAAAAGAGTGTAAAATACTAAAAACGGGAACATGTCTGCTTTGCCCTAAGACCCATTATGATGATTAAAATTAATGGAAACAATGTACAGCCCGAAGAAGAGACGTGAGTACCCCTTCCCTTGGGCTCACCACCTGTGGGAGGGGCCAAAAGGGTTGGGTGCAGAGTGGGATGGGTGGTGGCCAAGGACGGGGACCTTGGTAGTCCGATCCTCGGCTACAGAAGCTGGCTACTGGGACGAGGAATGTCACCTCTCTGGTGGGGAAGGAGCCTAAGCTGGTGTGTGAGGTTGAGAAGTTCTGGTTAGAAATAGTCGGACTCATCTTGACATATAGCTCTGGTTCTGCAACCAGTTTCCTTGAGAGGGGTTGGACACTCTTCCACTCTAGAGTTGCCCCTGGTGAGAGGTGCTGAGCAGGAGTGGGCATACTTGTTGCCCCCCATCTTGGTGCCTGTATTGTGGGGTTCACGCTGGTGGAAAAGAGGGTAGCCTCTTGTTAGATGGGTTCTGACTGTTATTTGTGCTTATGCACCAAACAGCAGCTCAGATTACCCACCCTTTTTTGGAGTCTTTGGAGTGGGTACTGGAGAGTGCACCTCCTGAGGACTCCCTTCTTCTGCTGGGGGACTTCAATGCTCAAGTGGGCAGTGACACTGAGACCTGAAGGGGAGTGGTTGGGAGGAGCAAGTGTATCTTGGCACCAGGATACCCTAGACTGAAGTTCGATGATGACTTTGTTGTTGTCTCATCTGATCTGCGGCTGCATGTCTTGGACACTCAGGTGAAGAGAGGGAGGGAGCTGTCCACTGACAACTACCTGGTGGTGAGTTCACTCCGATGGTGGGGGAGGATGCTGATCAGACCTGGCAGGCCCAAACCTATTGTGAGTGTCTGCTTGGAATGTCTGGCAGAGTCTCCTGTGAGATGGAGCTTTAACACCCACCTCTAGGAGAACTTGGAACACGTTCCGGGGGAGGTGGGGGACACTGAGTTTGAGTGAGCCATGTTCCATGACTCTATTGTCAAGGTGGCTTATCGGAGCTGTGGCCACAAGGTTGTCGGTGCCTGTCATGGTGGCAACCCTCAAACCCGGTGACGGACACCTGCAGTGAGGGATGCTGTCAGGCTGAAGAAGGAGTCCTATCAGGCCTTTTTGGCCTGTAGGACCACAGAAGCAGCTGATGGGTACCGGCAGTCTGAGCGGCATGCGGCTTGAGTGGTCGCTGAAGCAAAAGGGCATGGGAGGAGTTCGGAGAGGCCATGGAGAATGATTTTCACATGGCTTTGAAGCAATTCTGGTCCACCATCTGGCGTCTTGGTGTGTGTGTGTGTGTGTGTGTGTGTGTGTGTGTGTGTGTGTTTGTGTGTGTGTGTGTGTGTGTGTTTTTGTGGGGTGGCAGTACACCATCGACATTGGTATAGTGGAGGTGGTGTGCTGCTAACCTCAACTCGGGATGTTGTGGATCAGTGAGCAGAGTACTTTGAAGACATCCTCAATCCCACCAGCACGTATTACACTGAGGAAGTGGAGCCTGTGGACTTGGGGTCGGGCGCTCCAATCTCTGGTGCTGAGGTCACTGAGGTGGTTAAAAAACTCCTCGGTGGCAGGGTCCCTGAGATGGATGAGATTCGCCCAGAGTTCTGGATATTGTGGAGTTGTGTTGGCTTACACAACTCTGAAATATTGTGTGGACATTAGGGGCAGTTCCCCTGGATTGGCAAACTGGGGTGATGGTCCCCCTCTTCAAAAAGGGGGACCGTAGAGTGTGTTCCAACTACAGGGGGATCATGTTCTTAAGCCTCCCTGGAGGCTTAAGGGGTTCTGGAGAGAAGGGTCCATCAGATAGTCGAAACTTAAGTTCAGGAGGAGCAGTGCAGTTTTCATCCTGGTTGTGGAACACTGGACCACCCTCATCAGGGTCCTGGAGGGTACATGAGAGTTTGCCCAACCAGTCTACATGTGCTTTGTGGACTTGGAGAAGGTGTTCAACCACGTCCCTTGGGAAACCCTGGGGGCGGGGGTACTCCAGGAGTATGGGGTGCCGGGCCCTTTGATATGGGCTGCTAGTTCCCGGTATGACTGGTGTCATAGCTTGTTCTGCATTGCCGGCAGTAAATCAGGCTTGTTTCCAGTGAGAGTTAGACTCTGCCAAGGTTGCCCTTTGTCACCAATTCTGTTCATAACTCTTATGGACAGAATTTCTAGGTGCAGCCAAGGTGCTGAAGGGATCTGTTTGGTGGCCTTAGGATGGGTTCTCTGCTTTTTGCAGATGATGTGGTCCTATTGACTTCAACAAATCCATCTTTCGCTGGAGCAGTTCACAGCCGAGTGTGATACAGCTGGGATGAGGATCAGTTCCTCCAAATCTGAGGCCATGGTCTTGAGACAGAAAAGGGTAGAGTGCCCTCTCCGGGTCGGGGAGGAGGTCCTGCCCCAAGTGGAGGAGTTTAAGTATCTCGGTGTCTTGCTCATGAATGAGGGAAAAGTGGAGAGAGAGATCGATAGTCGAATAGGTGCGACATCTGTAGTGAAGCGGGCGCTGTACCGGCCTGTCGTGGTGAAGAGAAAGCTGAGTCAAAAGGCGAAGTTCTCAATTTACCAATAGATTTACGTTCATACCCTCATCTATGGTCATGAGCTTTGGGTTGTGACCGAAAGAATGAGATCTCTGATACAAGAGGCCAAAATGACTTTTCTCTGCAGGATGGCTGGACTCTCCCTTAGAATTAGAGTGAGAAGCTCGGTCATCCGGGAGGGACTCAGAGTAGAGCCGCTGCTTCTCCACGCCAAGAGGAGCCAATTGAGGTGGCTCAAGCATCTGCTTAGGATGCCTCCTGGATGCCTCCCTGGTGAGGTGTTCTGGACATGTCCCACCGGGAGGAGACCCAGAGGCAGATCCAGGACATGCTGGAAGGACTATGTTTCTTGGTAGGCCTGGGAATCCCTCGGGATTCTCTCGGAGGAGCTGGCCCAAGTGACTGGGGAGAGGGAAGTCTGGGCCTCCCTACTTAAGCTGCTACACCACGACTCGACCCCAAATAAGTGAAAGAAAATGGATGAATGAATGAATGGATGGATGTCTGCGTTGGTTTTTGCTATGAACTTAGCAGATGTTTGAAGCCACTTAGAGAGGTCAAGATCGAGAGCTTCAGATATTTTTGCAAGATGTTCAAGGAAACAGGAGCAGAGTTTGATAAGGCCCTTTTGCCTAGTTCAGTCCGCACTGAGGGGACACTGCAGGTAATAATGTCCTGAGAATACACTCTGTAGCTACACTCACACATTGACATGTAGGAGGAGATATATGAAGGCAACAGACCAATAAGTGATTTAAAGATGAAAACTAGTGTGAGAGTCTGTGAGAAGTTACTGATGACCAGTTAACCAGTGAACACAGGGTGCAGTGATAGGTACAGTAGTTAAACCAGCTATGAATCTAAGCGCACCGTGATAGGCAGCATCCAACATTTGCAGGGTGCTTGTAGGGGCGTTCATGTAAATAATGTCACCATAGTCAATGGAGAGAAGGAAAGTAGCAGTTATAAGGCGTTTCCTATGGTTCAGAGTTCGACAGGATCTATTTCTGAAAAAGAAACCCAGTTTTTAGTTCAGCTTCTTCATCAAGTTTTCAACATGAGGCTTAAAAGAGAGATTCAAATTGACCAAAATACCCAAGTGTTTATAAGAATCGACAAACTCAAATTGACAAACAAACATGAGGTTTTATTGACGACGACTAGTCATTAGTGGGTGTTGTCGATGAGGATTGATTATTTGTGGGGCTTTTGTTGATGAGGACTGGTCATTTGGGTGTACTTTTGATGAGGACTGGTTACTTGGAGGGTATTGTTGATGAGGACTGGTCATTTGGGGGATATTTTGGATGAGGACTGATCATTTTGGGGTCATTGTTGATGAGGACTAGTCATTTTATGGTATTGTTGATGAGTACTGTTCATTTGGGAGGTATTATTGATGAGGACTGGCCATTTCGTGGTATTTTTGATGAGGAATAGTTATTTGTGGGGGTATTGTTGATGAGGACTGATCATTTGTGGGTCATTGTTGATGAGGATTGGTCATTTGGGGGTATTGTTGATGAGGACTGGTCATTTGGGGGATATTGTTGATGAGGACTGATCATTTGGGGGTCATTGTTGATGAGTACTGGTCATTCAGGGGTATTCTTGATGAGTACTGATCATTTAGGTGGTATTGTTGATGAGGACTGATCATTTGGGGGTGCCATTGTTGATAAGGCTTGGTCATTTGGGTTGTATTGTTGATGAGGTCTGGTCATTTGGGAGATATTGTTGATGAGGACTGAACATTTGGGAGGTGTTGTTGATGGAGTCTGATCATTTGGGGGATATTGTTGATGAGGACTAGTTATTTGGTGGGGTTGATATCCGAACTGTGTTTAGAACTGTTGGTTTTACTTTGTTCTGAATCCCAAAGGAAACCTTGCAGAGGATCTTCTGACAGTTTAATTTTTGTCACCCTGACTGATCCTCTTTGTTTAAAAAAAAAAAAAAAAAAATACATATTTTTCCCCCTCATCACACATTAATGAAGAGAACATGTTGATCTGAGAAATGTATTCTTCACTGGTTCCTGTTGAGGGACAGGAGGTGGCAGCATCGTTCTGTCTCGACCTTTGTGGAACCTAAACAATGTTCCAGTTCTAATCACAGTCTCACATGTTTAATAGACCCTTAGCAGCTCAGAAGATGTTATTCCTGACTTTATCACGTATCACTTGTGTGTGACCCATCATGTGATTTAAAACTAGTTGTGGGTCGGTGTGAACATCTCAGAGTGAAACTGAGAAGATTAATTTTATGTCTCAGCAGCCTGTTTTTTGGCTTGTTTGTGGTCCGTTTGTAAAAAGCTTTTAGGAGCACAGGAAACCCAAACTGCAGCTCCCCGAGGAGCTGATCCCACCGATACTGTCAGTTTGTGTTTACAGGACCATCTGTGGGTCTGTAGCACGTGGTGGGAGGAGAAAAGGTTTAAACTGCAGGAGAATCTCTGGCAGAGCTTTGGGAACAGCTCAGAAGTTTCTATTAATGTTCTTGAGGTGAACATTGAAATGTTCTCCTGGGGGAATGTTTTGATGATGAGAATCAATGAAGTTTAAAAATTTAAGAGTTTTCAGGAACGTTGAAGTTCACAGTGATCTGTAAGAGTCCAGAAACGTTTGGTCCATGAGAAGACCGCTTGAAGTCCTGTTGGCCTTTCAAGAACATTTTCTAAAAGTTCAGAGGAAGTTCAGGAGTTAGATAGGAACCTCTGAAGGTCATCAAACAGTCTTTTAGAAAATGTTCTGCAAACATACTTGAATTTATTGTGTTCTTTAGGAAAACAATACAAAAGATGCTGAAGAGACTGAGGCTTCAGTTCTCCAGAATCAATTGAGTGATAACGGAGATGAGAAAGTCGAATACCAGAAGAAGTTCAAGTTCAAGTGTTTATTTGTCATATGCAGGTCCACAGCACAAAGAAATGTTCAGGATGAGAAGAACCGATCAGACTCGCTAAAAACAAACAAACAAAAAAACGAGAAAATAGTTTGAGGAATTTTCACAAGTTAGAAAATTTCATTCATCCAGTTTTATTACAAACATTCCAAGTGTCTGTAAGGACGGGTTCTGGTTCTGGTGAAGAATCTTTCTGCCCGTTTGGACGATGAAAGACTGTCTGAAATTATTCCAGGATTTTCCGAGGAGTTTTCAGGTGGACGTGGAAACAAGAATCAAGTTCAGACTGAATCTGAACAGTCTATAAAAAAAAAACAACAACAACAAAACAAAAAACAGTCCGTGAGGGGCGGGGCTACAATTAGAAAGGGTTGGATGGGGGCGTGGTCATTCAGACGGCGTGTCTAAAAGTTGCAGACCAGATGCTCTGACAGCATGAGACCCAGACGGTTCAGAACCAGGACGTGATGTTTTTTCTGATGGAATTTCATGCAGCAAAGCTTCATTGGTTCTGAGACAAACACAGATGCATTGTGGGTAAGCGCTTCATGTTTCAGCTCTGATTAAACCTGAGATAAATGTTGCGTGAAGCGTCTGATTAAAGTCCAGTTTCACAGAACTAACGGGTTCCGAGCGGATTGAATGTTTATGCATCTGAGACAAAACTGAGACCAGATCTGATCAGGTTCTACTTGAGACCCGAGTCCCTTCTTGATGAGCCACACCAACTCAAACACCGGACCCAGAACCACGAACCGGGCCTGTTCTCTGCAGCTCCTCATCACAAGTTAACAAAAGATTTTTACAGGTGACAGCAAACGCATCACAGATGATGATAATCTGCAGTCACTCATCGAAGTTCTGACAGGTTAGAAGTACGATGAGCCGGATTATAATCTGAAAATATAGATTTAATTTATAAAATGTCAGGATGTCAATGTTGCGATTAAGATTGAAGGAAATATTCAGGCTGTTTGTTGTTAAACAGGAATCATCTACTCGCGCGTGTGTGTGTGTGTGTGTGTGTGTGTGTGTGTTTATACAGCATGGGAGGAGTACTTCCTGTTGGCTCATGGCTCGACCCAACCAGTCAGATTATTGTTGTGTGAACATAATCTCTCTGCAGCTCCTGCTGAACTCCAGATTAATTTAATCCCACATCAATAATCAATAATTACTCAGACGTTTCTCCTGATAATATGGACCAGCGCCGGTCCAACTGCAGACCGCCGATAAGAACTCACCAGAACCCTTGACGAGTACGAGCTCAACGACTCAGAACCAAAGAGTCCAGTCCAGTTCAGTTTATGAACCCAGTTCTACCAGCTTGAACTGGGTTCTGGTTCCAGCTCAGGGACTTTTTCATTTAGTCATTGAACAGATGAGTTTATTCAAACTGAGGCCCAGCAGAGAATCTGGTGTGAACATTTAAACCAGTTCAGAAGTCTTGGTTCAGTGGATCAGGGCAGTGGAGATGTTCCATGAGGATAGAGCGGGGACACCCTGGTCCAGTAGCTCGTTCCATCCTCCTGGAACCACATATGATAACAGTTCTGGACTTCAGAACCACTCAAGGTACCTGAGGGAAACCCAGCGGTCCAGAAGGATCATCAGCCTGTACGAGTGCTGCAGACCCATAGGTCCTCTTTAAGCAGGGCTATGGACCTGGATCTGGTAAGGTGGAGTGGCCAGTGGAGCTTAGTGAGAACTGAAGGAACCAGAGTCAGATGATCCAGCGTGAACCAAGAGTCAGATATTTTGGACCGGGCTTTGAGTCTTCTCTTTCTCTCTTCCTCTGTAGGACCAAAGCTCGCTCAACCCTAGTTCGTCCATATACGCCAACGTCTCCTCCCTGAAGAAAACCCCTCAGCCTCAGATCTTAATTTCCTGCCCGCATCCCGCAAACCCCGCCCCATCAGCACCAGGCCACACCCCATCATTGTCAAGCTCCTCCTGCAGTATGATAAGTCCCGCCTCCCCTGTCAGCCCACAAGACGGATGGCAGGTAAGAATAACTCCACAATAAACGTTTTAGGTTAAGATTTTCAGCACCTTGAAGCTGGTTTAGTCCTTACCGGGTCTGTTGCCATGGTAACCTAAAACCTAACAGGACACGGGGGTGGATCCTTTTAAAACCCAAACAGTTTTTTTTTTATTTCCTTATTACTTTCATTTTCAGGGTTGTGGTTGGTCCTCTGGTGCTCAGCCTTTTTTTTTTTTTAAACAGATCCAGAGTCAGAAATTCTTGTTTCAGTCACAGAACCAGAACCACAATTTTTCCTCATTAGATTTAATTACGACTGTTTGATCAGTTCGATCCAGTTCTAAAATAAAAGCACAAAGAAAAGATCACTTAAAGGGAGAAAAAAAAAGTTTAATTTTTGATTGCAGAAGATTTTTGGCTCCTTTTCTGTGTTTCTATGAGTTGCTTTGAGCGCTCCGTGCTGCGTTCGTGTTCCGCTGGGAGCATTAAAGTTTGATTGCATGGAAACTGATCCGGTTCTGATCCACAGAGATCAGGTGTTTCTGAGGCGATGCTTTGCTTAAAGGCACCTCAACACATTTAATGTGGACCCGTTTACACAGAAAGTGGATTCTATTAAACATAGTTAAAGTCAGACGTCCTCTGAAGTTCTCACCTGTCCAGGTGCACACTGACCAGGACAGCGGGAGGTCATATTATTTCCATCCTATGACCCGACAGATCACCTGGACTGATCACAGAGGCCTCACATCACCTGGCGACACGGACCCGTCCAGTCCGCTGTCCCCGGCCTCCTCTCAGGTACCAGAAGCCGTCCTCTCTGACAGACTCTGTGTCCCGCCCTCTGACGCTCCCTCCCTCCCGTCAGGGCTCCTGTGGGTGGGAGCAGGTTCTGGATGAAGCTTCAGGGAGGCTCTACTTCTACAACACCAGCACAGGAGCCACATCCTGGACTCTCCCTGACCCGCCGGGCCCCCCATCCCCGCCTGGATCCACAGCCAACAGGAAGGACCAAGACGACACTGTACGGTCGTCACATAATCATGGATTATGAAATCAGCAAAACCAGGATTATAATCCCGGATAACATCTTGTTTAAAATGAGGGGAAAACAGGATTACATCAGTTTCAAGATCAGAAAAATCAGGATTGTAATTCTGTTTTACCTCTGGGTTGAAATCGGTGAAGCCAGGGTTATAATCCTGAATTGCTTTTAATTTGGGTTTGAGTGAATTCTGCATAGTAATCCAGGCATGCATATGATTTTAAATCAGTGATTGCCGGATTACAAATGGATTAAGATCTGCACAATCAGAAGTATAATCTGGTTTAACATGTAGTTTAAAATCAGACAAACCAATATTAAAGCTTTCTGTCTTCAATCTCCTATAACGAGTGTTGTTACTTTATCAGATTAAATTAAAATGTTGTCATTTTAAAAATCTTTCTTTTTGTGCCTCCTTAATAAATCCTATAATTTAAAAAATGATCAGTTGTATTTTTTCAAGTTGAAGTTTGTGGATTAAATCAGAATCTTTCTGTCCTTCATGTTGTCCTCTGATAATCTGAAGCCGCCACTCCCAAAGGAGGATTATCCTGTGGATCGGCACGACGACGATAACGACGCCGTCTTCGCTCCGGTATGAAACGATCACGAGTCGGGCCAGTTCATCGTTTCCCACCAGTTTTAACTTCCTGTTTGTGTTCCCAGAATCCTCAGCAGCAGGCAGCTCCGAAACCCAAAACTCAGCTGGACCTGAAGGACACCAACCATCTACAGAAGCAGCAGGAGGTGATCAATCAATCAGTCAATCAGAAACTGGGGAAAACGGCTCTGAAACAACCTTCTGCTAATTTCCAATCAGTGATGATTTGTTTGACTGTGGGTGTGATGTGAAAAAATATGACCTAAAACTAGTTCAGAAATTTCAGTTTTGTATAAAACTTTTAGGAAATTAAAATTTCAGATTAAATATGAATGAAGGTGGTGGTTGAAGACCACGAGGAGGGAAACATGTCAGGAGACAGAGGGAGAAGAGGAAAGTCAAGAATGTAGGACTGAGGTTTGCAACTCTAAATGTGGGGACAATGACAGGCAAAGGTAGAGAACTGGCTGATATGATGCTGAGAAGGAAGGTAGATGCTTTGTGTCCAAGAGACCAAGTGGAAGGGCAGCAAGGCCCGCAGCATTGGAGCAGGGTTCAAACTGTTTTACCATGGTGT
>JAVCKU010000022.1:759337-771525 GCA_032273985.1 Hypsolebias coamazonicus
TTGGTCTGTGGGAGGAAACCGGAGTACCCGGAGAAAACCCACACATGCACGGAGAGAACATGCAAACTCCACCCAGATGTTGATCCAATGATTACAAGAAAGTCTGAATCATTGAAAGGACAATAAAAAAAAAAAAACAACCTGGTATACGAGTCTGGTTCAGGACTGGATCAGGATTAGATCAGAACAAGCTCAGAACCAGGTTAGGACTGGGGTGTAGCCGAAAATGAAATGAGTTATTAAAGGTTTTGGTTATAAACCACATTTAACTATTGTAATTTGAACATTGAAGACAGAAGATTAAAAGTGATCGTATCACACGAGGGTGTCATGATAAAAGTGATAAAGATGATGATGACGACCTGTTTTCCTCAGAGCAAAGCTTCGCAGATTGTTCCAGAGTACACCGTTGACCTGCGAGGAGCATCGATACAGTGGGCCACCAAAGACAAGTCCTCCAAGAAACACGTCCTGGAGGTAAGCTGCAGATGACTTCATCTGTGTCTGCAGTTATGGCACGGTGTAAAAGCTCCACCTCTCTGTTGCCATGGTTACAGTTGGCTGTGAAAGCTCCTCCTCTCTGTTACCATGGTTACCATATGTTTTAGTGTTGCAGTGGTTGGATGTTCTCTGTTGAATCCTCCCCCTTCTGACTGAATGCTTCTCAGAGTTTTATCACGCCTGTCTTGTTGTTGTTTGGAGTTGTGCGTTGCCATGTTGCTGTTGTTTGGAGTTGTGCGTTGCCATGTTGTTGTTGTTTGGAGTTGAGCGTTGCCATGTTGTTGTTGTTTGGAGTTGTGCGTTGCCATGTTGTTGTTGTTTGGAGTTGTGCGTTGCCATGTTGTTGTTGTTTGGAGTTGAGCGTTGCCATGTTGTTGTTGTTGTTTGGAGTTGTGCGTTGCCATGTTGTTGTTGTTCTTTGGAGTTAAGCATTGCCATGTTGTTGTTCTTTGGAGTTGAGCATTGCCATGTTGTTGTTTGGAGTTGTGCGTTGCCATGTTGTTGTTGTTCAGAGTTGTGCATTGCCATGTTGTTGTTGTTCGGAGTTGTGCATTGCCATGTTGTTGTTGTTTGGAGTTGTGCGTTGCCATGTTGTTGTTTGGAGTTGTGTGTTGCCATGTTGTTGTTGTTTGGAGTTGTGCGTTGCCATGTTGTTGTTGTTCGGAGTTGTGCGTTGCCATGTTGTTGTTGTTCGAAGTTGTGCGTTGCCATGTTGTTGTTGTTCGGAGTTGAGCGTTGCCATGTTGTTGTTGTTCGGAGTTGTGCGTTGCCATGTTGTTGTTGTTTGGAGTTGTGCATTGCCATGTTGTTGTTGTTTGGTGTTGTGCGTTGCCATGTTGTTGTTGTTTGGAGTTGTACATTGCCATGTTGTTGTTGTTTGGAGTTGTGCGTCGCCATGTTGTTGTTGTTTGGTGTTGTCGACAGTTGCTTCAGCAATGTGTAACTGTGGCGTTCTGATGCGTTTGTGTTCAGTTGAAGACTCGGCAGGGCTGCGAGTATCTGATGCAGTACGACACTGAGAGCATCATCACCGACTGGTTCAAAGTGGTCCAAGACACCATCCATCAACTGGCAACACAGCAACACCTGGTATCAGCACACACGCACGCACACACACACACACGTGTTGAGTCAGGTCACACTGACCTAAGACCTCAGGGGCTCGACCCTCCTCCAGCCACCGACTTGTCCAGTGACATCATCGGTGCTCCCTGTGCTCATCATCCGTCAGGTCCAGTTTTGTTTCTAGTTGCAGACAACCCAAACATGCTGAAGTCCCATCACCACCCCCCCCCACCTCCCCACCAGTCTTCCCCATCATTCACCCCTCCCATTCAGACCCAGGCCTCAGAACTCCCAGCACAACAGAAATGTTCCTAGCTGTTCTCAGTTTCCACTAACCTCCTGAGAGTTCCACTCAGAGAACAACCTCCTGGTTTCAGAAAAGCCTTCAGGCGTTTCCTGACCTTTGAGACGACTCTAATCTCTGTGACCGTCTGAAAACTGTCCGAGCCTCTAATCAGTCCTCAGGTTCCATATTTTATCATCTCTGACATTTTCTCATAGTAAACCGTCACAGCTGTTTGCTCAGGGACCAGAGTCTCTGGTTTGATCCACTGAGTTTTCTTTCAAAGAGTTGTGATGGAGGAGCATCACCTCTGTATAGGGGCACCACAGGGTCCAGTGCTGGGACTCCTTCTCTTTACATTAAACACCACCTTTCTAGGCCAGATCATCCAATCACACGGCTTCAGTTCTATGCAGATGATATTCACCTTTGCTGTCATTCCTTCCAGAGGACCTTCTGGTCTCAGCTCTGATCTCTGAAACATCTTGGGTCTTTAGAATCAGAATAAGCTTTATTATCACTGTACCGAGAAAAAATGCGAATATGTCCGTGCAGTTGTCAGAAAGACGGGCCGAGTGCACGTGGCTGCTGCTCTTTAAGAGCGCGGCCTCTTATTCTTTTCAGAATATTTTTAGATAGAAAAGGGGAAAAGGCCATGAGGATGGATAGTGGTATTACAAAAAGATCTCTTCACATCTTGTCCTGTCAGGACACGATTCAAGACGTCAAAAAACTCTACCAGCAAGCACATTTATAAACACATTCCATATGCATTCGACGTCAAGACTGAGATTTGTCCATGAACACCACACTTTACAGAATCTGAGTCCTCCTGCTCCAGAAGATGTTTCCAACCTGAGAATCAAGACACTTTGTTTCTTCTTTCAGGAACAGGAGCAGCCAAGTGACGATGATGACGAGACCGGCTCAGACAGAGAGGACAAAGACAGGAAGAGGACATGTGAGTCTTCTGGACTCAATCTGATGTTCTTGACAGGTTCTGCTGGTTTCCGTCAGCTGCTCTGTCTGACTCACACTCCTGAAGAACCAAGAGACAAACAGCCGCTGCTATCTAAAACTGAACTTCTAGTTTTTTTCAAGAAACTGCTCTGATGCGTTCCTGTAACTTCAAAATAAAAGCCTCTGAGTGGAATAACATCAGATTCTGTGTTCAGTTCTTCTCACTGAATTCAGTCTAATCTTTTCTTCTTCTGGTGTTTTTTTTTTTGTTTTTTTTTAGCCACCAGAGGTTCTTCGGGAGCCGACTTGGAGCAGAGCCGGATCCGGCGCAGACTGCGCCGTTTCCTCCAGAGAAGGCCGACGCTGCAGAGCGTCAAAGAGAGGGGCTACATCAGAGGTATGAACCGAAGCAGAGCACCTCCTGATTTCTGTGTCCAGCTTTGAAAGCACCTCAGATCTGCCAGAAGGTCCTACGCTGAACGAAGCTGACATTTGTAGGCTTATCTGACGCCAGCTGTTTGTCTCCTTCAGATAACGTCTTCGGCTGCCACCTGGACACCCTCTGCCACCGAGAAAACACCACCGTCCCTAAATTTGTGGAGAAATGTGTCCGAACGGTGGAGAGGAGAGGTGAGGAGTCCTGAGATCACCCATCGATCACCCCGTGTGTTTTCTTTCTCGTTATATGCTCAGTTTATTGATGAAGGTTTAAATGATTTATTGAAGCAGTTAGAGACGGATCACGTTTTATACACAGATGTTTACTTAAAAAAAAAGTTTAGATTTTATCATCCAAATCAATGAAAGGTACATCATTCCCATCTGACGTCACTCCTCCTACACCCAGGCACTTTCTGCCGTCAAAGATAAATAAAGTGAGAAGATCTTTTCGCTTCAGGGAATGCACGTGAGGGATGGATGATGGTTGTGCACAGCTGGGTTAAAGTGCACACAAAGAAGATTAATCAGTAAAATGAAGTTTCAGTATGTCCCAACACGGAGAAGGCGTGAAGTTGGTGTGACTCGCCAACATCAACAGGGACGACGATCCGTCTGAAACTTGGTCAGCGGTGAAGGAACGTTCAGGCGTAAGAAGTCGGCCATCTTGGCGACTGATGTCGTTGCAAACAGCACGGCGAGGCTGGGGTCATGCTGGGTGGAGGCGTTCAGGTGTCTGGAGGTCTTGTTCCTGAGTGATGGAGCGGGAGGTGGATCCACGGGTCCTCCATAATGAGGGTGTTGCTTCGGTCAGTCGTGGTGAAGAGAGCGTTGAGTCTAAAAGCGAAGCTTTGGGTTTTTTAGTCTGTCTATGTTCCAACCCTCACCCGTGGTCTTCAAGGTGTGATCAGGACTGAAAGAACCAGATCCTGGATCCAAGCATCTGACATGAGCTTCCTCCGTAAGGTGGTGGTGGGGCTCAGCCTTAGAGAGTGGAGGAGGAGCTCCATCTTCTGAGTGGAGCTCAGAGTAGAGCTGCTGCTCCTCTGCATCAGAAGGAGTCAGTTGAGGAGGTTCATCCGATCAGGACGCCTCCCTGTGGAGGTTTTCTGAGCACCTCCCACTAGTAGGAGGCCCTTCTCTGGCCCCCTAGGAGGAGCTGGAGAGAGTTTCTGAGGAGAAGGAGGTCTGGGTTTATCTCCTGGACCTGCTGCCTCCCTGCACTTGACCTTAAAGAGAGCGGGTCGTCTCAGTCCGTGCGTCTAAACGTTCTCGTCCCACCCGTAACTTCTGATGGACTTGAGAATTTAACGGGGCTTCGTACACGTATGCATCATCACATCAAACACCTTTCATGACCCCAGCTTCAAGGTCACAAATCAAGGTTGAATGTGATGAAAACGTCGTACATGAAGTTGGTCTGCAGCCGACTCGGGTTCGATGCTTCAAAACCAGAATGACTCATGTCCGCATGTTTTGGGTTCGCAGGTCTGGGAGTTGACGGGATCTACAGGGTGAGCGGGAACCTGGCTGTGATCCAGAAACTACGACACAAAGCCGACCACGGTAAATACAAATGACAACCTGCTGCTCTCCGAGTTTAACCTGACGTATCTTAAACTTACAGACAGGAACTGAAGGGTTCAGAACCTGACCCAGTAGAATTTATACTGACGCAGTGACCAGGTGAGAGGCAGGAACCTGATCCGGGCAGGAAGGCCGGGTCCAGATCGAGAGACATTTCCAGACAGAGACAGCTGGTTCTTAGAAACTGAAGGTGTTTCCTTCTTCTTCTGTGGTTCTGCAGAGGAACATCTGGACCTGGAGGACGGGCAGTGGGAGGAGATCCACGTCATCACTGGAGCGCTGAAACTGTTCTTCAGAGAACTTCCAGAACCGCTGTTTCCCTTCAGCAGCTTTGAGAAGTTCATCGCTGCTATCCGTCAGTAGACACACACACACACACACACACGCACACACACATGCACAGTCTGTAGTTTACAGCAGCAGCTTTGTTTGTGTCGGCAGAAATCCCAGATTACAGCCTGAGAGTTTCCTACGTGAAGGATCTGGTCCGATCTCTGCCTCTGCCAAACTACGACACCATGGAGCTCCTCTTCAAACACCTGCGCAGGTGAGTGAAGTTTAAGTGTTGTGTAGTGAAGTTTAAATGTTGTGTAGTGAAGTTTAAATGTTGTGTAGTGAAGTTTAAATGTTGTGTAGTGAAGTTTAAATGTTACGTAGTGAAGTTTAAATGTTGTGTAGTGAAGTTTAAATGTTGTGTAGTGAAGTTTAAATGTTGTGTAGTTCCGATCTGGTGGTTTTATTTTTGTGTAGTTACTTTAAATCCTGACTTGTGGTTAAGTTCCAGTCAAACAAACTACGACCGACCCGGTGACAGCAGAACCCAAGTCGGACTCAGAACCAAGCCCAAGTGTCTGTGAAGCCCACCGGTTGTGTTTTGTGTCCTCAGGGTGATCGAGAACAAAGAGTCCAACAGGATGTCGGTTCAGAGCGTCGCCATCGTGTTCGGCCCCACGCTGCTCCGCCCGCAGACCGAGTCCGCCCACATGACGGTCCACTTGGTGTTCCAGAGCCAGATCGTGGAGCTCATGCTCAACGAGTTCAACTCCATCTTCTCTGAGAGGTAGAAAGAACCTTCAGAACCCTCCCAGAACCGCAGAGAGGCCTTTAGAACTCCTCCAACCTCATCTGTGGCGTTAACGACCCAAATCCAAACCCCGGTTCTGAAACCTCTGAATGAGGTTTTGTTTGGGACTGGAGTTCTTGGCACCTTAAAAACCACAAACATCTCCGACTTAGGCCCTCCAGAACCTCCTGGACCTGGATCGGGTTTTATTTTTATTGTGGACTTTAAAACTCTTAAAGAGGTCTGGCTCCAGAACTCGCAGGCTGTTCTGGACCCAACTCCAGACCCGAGCCATTACGAGCCCGGGTGAAACCCAGCAGAACCGGAACTGCTTCTCTTGGAGGTTTTGGACCTCCAAAATCTCTGTGGACAAGAGAGCATTGACCAAGCTCCAGATTCTTCAACATGACCAGAACCAGGTGCTCAGTTCCAGTCCAAATCCCACAGAACTTCATTTATTTAGTTCCTGAAAAGGTCCAAGCAGGAGGAGTCCAAACAGGTTCCAGGTACCTATAGGACCCGGAACTCCTGATGTTATGGACCTTAAAGTTTCTGAATTCTGAACAAAAGTCGGTCCGCTAACGGACCTAGAACCCAAACGGTTCTGCTTCTTTTTCTAAAGTAGTATTTAAAAGAACAAAGAACCTGATGACAGAACTGATGTCTCCACCTTTAGAACTCTGAGGGTTCTGGTCAAACCGTCCCATGGACCAAGTCAGAACCTCCAGCTGGTACCTCTCTTCTGTTCAGCTGCTGAAGGTTCCACGGTCTGTGGATCCTCATACAGTTTTTTTTTATCTGAGACAGAATCTCTGCTCAGTTCTGACCCAGGACCGGTTCTGAAAGCTCCACACTGACTGCTTGAAAAGCATCAAACCTTTTGGGTCGGATTACTTTTGATCTGTTTGTGGAACTAAAACTCAGAGTCCCCGCCTGTGATCGGACCTCTTTGAACACTTGTCTTTCAGAACCAGTACCAAGCTTCAAACAGCTGGTGTGAACGGAGCCGTGTAGAACCGGATCGGAGGCCCCAAGTCCCTCAGCACCAACAAGGATCATGAACTGGACTAAAGGACCACAGTGACCCGCCTTCTGGGTTCTGCAGAAACCTCTAAACCTCCAGAAACTGGTTTTAGATTCAGCCTGGATCCTCTTTTTTTTACCCGGACTTTTTATTTACTAATTTATTTAAAAATTAGAACTATTTTATAATTTAATATTTAATTTAGCACCTAAACCTCCAGGTAGCAGGTTCTGTGTCCGAAACAGCCCATCCTGAGGTTAACTCTGAGTTTAACAAGTTAACTCTGAGTGTAACGAGTTAACTCTGAGTTTAACAAGTTAACTGCGATTTTATGAGTTAACTCTGTTTAACAAGTTAACTCTGAGTGTAACAAGTTAACTCTGAGTTTAACAAGTTAACTGAGTTTTAATGAGTTAACTCTGAGTTTAA
Source organism: Hypsolebias coamazonicus (assembly GCA_032273985.1). Taxonomy (NCBI): domain Eukaryota; kingdom Metazoa; phylum Chordata; class Actinopteri; order Cyprinodontiformes; family Rivulidae; genus Hypsolebias; species Hypsolebias coamazonicus. The sequence goes on from JAVCKU010000022.1 coordinate 766,688, forward strand.
CAAGTTAACTCTGAGTTTAACAAGTTAACTGCGATTTAATGAGTTAACTCTGTTTAACAAGTTAACTCTGACTTTAACAAGTTAACTCTGAGTTTTAACGAGTTAACTCTGAGTTTAACAAGTTAACTGAGATTTAATGAGTTAACTCTGTTTAACAAGTTAACTCTGACTTTAATGAGTTAACTGTGAGTTTTAATGAGTTAACTCTGTTTAACAAGTTAACTCTGAGTGTAACAAGTTAACTCTGAGTGTAACGAGTTAACTCTGAGTTTAACAAGTTAACTCTGAGTTTTAATGAGTTAACTCTGTTTAACAAGTTAACTCTGAGTGTAACGAGTTAACTCTGAGTTTTAATGAGTTAACTCTGTTTAACAAGTTAACTGAGTGTAACGAGTTAACTCTGACTTTAACAAGTTAACTCTGCGTTTTAATCAGTTAACTCTGTTTAACAAGTTAACTCTGAGTTTAACAAGTTAACTCTGAGTTTTAATGAGTTAACTCTGTTTAACAAGTTAACTCTGACTTAAACAAGTTAACTCTGAGTTTTAATGAGTTAACTCTGTTTAACAAGTTAATTCTGAGTGTAACGAGATAACTCTGAGTTTAACAAGTTAACTGAGATTTAACAAGTTAACTCTGTTTAACAAGTTAACTCTGACTTTAACAAGTTAACTCTGAGTTTTAATGAGTTAATTCTGTTTAACAAATTAACTCTAAGTTTAACAAGTTACCTTTGAGTATAACGAGTTAACTCTGAGTTTTAATGCGTTAACTACAAGTTTAACAGTTGACTGTGTTTAAAGAAATAACTCTGAGCTTAATGGGTTGACTCTGAGTTTAACAAGTTAAGTCAGTTTTAACAGATTGACTTTAATCTTAATGGGTTAACTCTGTGAGTTTGAGTTAACTCTTGAGTTAAAAAGTCATTAACTCTTAGTTTTAATGGGCTAACTGAGTTTTCAGTTTCAGCAGGTTATCAGCACGTGCTGCGTTCAAATACACTGGGAAAGCACAGTTTGGAGCAGACAAATTGCTTGATGCCAAGTTAATGTTGGAATTTAAAACTGAAAAGACTTTTTACCGGTCATCAGTCGAGTTGTTTATTTAGTTTCAATCCGAGGAGTCAGACGTCTCACAGAAAACAGAGTATTGTTAGAACATGAGGAGATCTTCAGGATGCTGATGACGAGGAGCAAGGACTTTCCAGAGGACCGTTCTCGACTCCTCCAGTCTTTCTTTGGATTCTGGATCTTCAACTGACTAAAAAAGACGGACCTGAAACAAAAACGGGATTAGATGTTTAAATCTGGAGAACGCTTGTTTGCCCAGAGGACCTCAGAACCTCACTGAGAACAAATCTGTCCCCAGAACCGGGCTGTAGAGTTTTATGTGGACTAGAACCATCATTTCTGGATCAGCTGTAAAATGCTGCATGTTGTTAAAGTCTTTGTTTTATATGGATTAGAGAAGCTGAACAAACGTAAAGTTTCTGTACATAAGAGGGTATTTTACTGAATTTTATTATAATAAATCTGATCTGACAGATTTTAGCTCGTCTCGTTTTTTTATCAAAGCATCTTTGAAAAAGGCTTTGGCTTCCTGCTCATATTGACCTAATCTGATATTTCCTTGTTCTACTAAAAGTTGTTTGTGACACGTCAGAACACACAATTACTTCAAAACTGGTATAAATTCAGCACACTTCAATGAAGGACGTTGCCATAATTTTACCTGTGCAATGCATTCTGGGTGATGATGTCCATGGTTTGTTAGCTCTGGAGCTAATGCTAAAGCAACGGGGTAAAGGGCGCCCTTTGCCTGAACCTGTGCCGTCTATGGCAAGCGAAGGGGCCCATAGATAGTCCAGATAAAGTTCTACTCCCGACCGGTGCCGAGCTCAACTGAACTGAGAAAGGAATGAATCAGTTAATAAATGATTCGATTCATTCACTCAAAATATTTGTTCGTTTGAACGAATCGTTTGTGAACGGCACAACACTAGAGCGTCAAAAACAGAGCTGTAGCTGCATTTTTCAGATTTCTGGTTATTAGAAAACATCTGGAGCTGTTTGTTCACGTCGAGGCTAGCCTGTATAAATAAAGGTTGAATGAATGAATTTGCATGTTTGTTTACAAACAAACCCACAGATCAGGACAAACATTACAACAAAGGTTCTGAAATAAACTACAGTACTGTATATGAAAAACTGTTTGATAACGCCACAGAGAGGTTAAAGGTCGTGGGATGAAGTGGTTGTTGTTGCCCGGGGCAATGGCCCCCTGTCAGGCGTTGCCCGGGGCGACGGGGTTCCAGGGTTGTTTCCGTGGAGCTCCATCTTTGTCCTTCCTGTCCAGGGGCTTCAGGTGGGACGACAGGACCAGACCCCTGGGGGACAGAAACACTGCCTTGAAACTCCTGGAAACTTTTCAAGGAAGCTTATGAAAGCTCTTACAGAATTTCAAAATCATCCTGGAATTTAAAGATATGAGAAGGCTGCTGGGGATCCTCCAAGGACCAAATGAAAGGACTAAAGGATGTAAACTCCATAATATTCCAGGAAGTCCCTGTTGCACTCTGGAAAACCTTGAGAGGTTTCCTCGAAAATCATGGAACATCCTTCAAGATCTGTTGAAGCTAAATGTTTGGCGAATTTTAAAATGTTAGACAAAAACTGATTCACAATCACCTGGAAAATCCTGGAATCATTTTGGAAACAGAATCCTGGACAAATCTTTGAACTCATAAAGGAATCATACCGTTGGTCCAGAACCCAGATCTTTTTCCCAGGATCAGAATCTGTTCTCTGGGTCCTGGATCATCTCACTGGGACCAGGCCTATTTTTCTAGACTTTGATTTGCTATGTGGGACTCAGATCTCCTTTCAGAGGCCCTAACCTGCTCTCCGGAACCAAGACCTGCTCTCCAGGACCCAGACCTGCTCTCCAGGACCCACCTGAACTGCTCGTAGCTGACCCTCTGGCTGACGGCTCTCAGTTTGGCATCGTTCTCTCGTTGGTATCGATGCTCAGATGCGACCGCCGCCTGCAGCTCTTTCTCCAATGCAGAGAAGTCGATGATATCACGCTGTGACATCACTACCACCTGATGATGTCACACCGTCACAGTTTAATGATTCATCTACAAGTCAGTCATTGATCACAGAGTCAAACAAAATTAATTAAAAAAAATGATTTATTTATTTTAAGGCTCATGTTAGTTCAGATTTAAACTTAGTGTAGTCCAAAAGTTTTTTTTAATAAATAAATGTGTATATGGTTGTATAAATAAAGGTTGAATGGATTAATTAATTAATTAATTAACAAATATATGTATAGAATTATAATTTATTTCTTTAAACTTTCTCAAACAATTTTATTTTAGACTGTAGTTTAAAGATTCGGGTTTTGGTATAAAAATTCAGTCTTAGCTCGAACAGGACCCGAACACAATGTTCTGTGGAAATACAACCTTCCGAACCGGAAGCGAACTTTGGCTCCTCTACTAACCCTTCTCGACAGGTGAACCGGTCTTTTAAAGACCTGGATCGGGTCTCGACTCACCTGAGGCTGAAATCCTCCTCGTGCTGCGGGATGTTCAGTAGGCACTGCTCGGAATAAACAAACCGTTTCCATGACGACAATCCTTTCCTCTGTTGCCGCCTGGTGGCCGGAAGGGGAACTGCAGTTTCAATTCCGTAAAAAACAAACAAAAAATAAACAAAAAAACTATATTTTAAGAAAGAACGCTGAAAGATCTTTGCATGTTGTTCATTTTGCATGTAATCACGTTTTCATCATCTAACAACTTCATACTTTGTTATTTTAGCTGTTTATGTATCAAAGAGTCTGATGCCGCGACTTTTGTTTTGCTGGGCTGAGCCAGCAGGGGGCGCTGCAGACTCAGGTCTGAGTGAAGCAGCGTCACTTTACCTCTCAAACAACAGCAGAAAAGTGTTTCATGCTCTGTGGGTCATACATGATCCACCAGAGATCCCAGATCAACAGGAAGTGAGGACACATGGAGTTTACCCTGTAGGTTCTCCGACTCAGTCACTTTCTGTCTAGAAAATGTGGAGAAGTTGATGCGAAACAGGAAGTGGTTTAAGTGAGCAGGTTGAAGCACAGACGACGAAAAGTAAGAAGAGGGTTCACTCCAAACGTTTTCTGAAGACGCAGACTGAAACTAACTGCGTGGTCTGCTTTCTGTGGGGAGTGAGGCATCTGTTTGGAGTTCATCTTTGAGCGCAGAGGAAACTGATCTGCATCTGAGAGAATCATCTGAGGGAAGTTTGTCAGACAGCGGGAGGTTCATCACTCTGCTTCTTCTTCTGGTAAGTCCCTCATCAATACTCATCATTTTTTTAGTTTGTTATCAATAACAGGGTCAATATCGATCTGAAATTTTTTAACAAAACTGGTCCAGATGAAGTTTACACTGATGGAGATTTGGTTCAGTTCTCAAGTTTAGAGAGGAAGTGTTCAGAACAAATTTTGTCAGTTTAATTAACAACAACACAGGACTTGTCAATAATTGGTGCTGAGACACAGGACCTGTTGGTGCTGTGACACAGGACCTGTCAGTCATCAGTGAAGTAACACAGGACCTGTCAATCATCAGTGAAGTAACACAGGACCTGTCAATCATCAGTGCTGTGACACAGGACCTGTCAATCATCAGTGAAGTAACACAGGACCTGTCAATCATCAGTGAAGTAACACAGGACCTGTCAATCATCAGTGCTGTGACACAGGACCTGTCAATCATCAGTGAAGTAACACAGGACCTGTCAATCATCAGTGAAGTAACACAGGACCTGTCAATCATCAGTGCTGTGACA
>JAVCKU010000022.1:789381-800964 GCA_032273985.1 Hypsolebias coamazonicus
CAGCTGGTCTTTGGTCTAGACCCTGACCCTGCTGGTCTTTGGTCTGGACCCTGTCCCTGCTGGTCTTTGGTCTGGACCCTGTCCCTGCCGGTCTTTGGTCTGGATCCTGTTCCTACTGGTCTTTGGTCTGGACCCTGTTCCTGCTGGTCTGTGGTCTGGACCCTGTCCCAGCTGGTCTTTGGTCTAGACCCTGTCCCTGCTGGTCTGTGGTCTGGACCCTGTCCCAGCTGGTCTTTGGTCTGGACCCTGTCCCTGCTGGTCTTTGGTCTGGACCCTGTCCCAGCTGGTCTTTGGTCTAGACCCTGACCCTGCTGGTCTGTAGTCTGGACCCTGTCCCAGCTGGTCTTTGGTCTAGACCCTGACCCTGCTGGTCTTTGGTCTGGACCCTGTCCCTGCTGGTCTTTGGTCTGGACTCGGTCCCAGCTGGTCTTTGGTCTGGACCCTGTCCCAGCTGGTCTTTGGTCTGGACCCTGTCCCAGCTGGTCTCTAATGGACGTCCTGCAGCACATTTCAGACAAACTGAATTAATTCAGATGAAAATCTCAAATTAAATTTCAGATCTTAAATCTGGTCTTCAGTTTTCTGGACTTCCTGTCAGCTGCAGCCTGCAGGGTTCTTCATTCATCCTCAGCTCTGGTTCTGGACTCTGCAGGTGCAGCCGTTTCCTTTTGGACTTTTGTTTCAGTGACACAACTGTTGGGTATTTTTCCCGTTCCTATAAAAAATAAAAAAAAAACACAAGAGACAACAGAATAAGATTTTGACCAGACTCTTTGCAAAGAGGGAAATCCACCAAGATCAGAAGGAACTCCAAAGTCTCACTGTCCGAGCTGTGGCCTTTTATTCAAACAAGTGGGAGTGGAAGAAGGAACAAGTTTTGAATATTGGCAGTTTCACATCAGCATGACGTTGTATGATAAGGTACAGTGTGAGGGCTGTGACATTTAGTTCTGATATAGAATCTTGCACAAACATCTTTTTACTTGCATCAGCAAATTAGGTGAAAGAGTCTGCACTTGTACACATTGAAACAAGGCGGGAAGATAAATTTTAAATGAACTCTGTTTAACTTCAAATGAACTCTGTTGGATATAGAGTTGTTTAAAATGACTGTATATTAAAAAAAATATTGTTCAACATCAGTTTCATGACTATGTTCTGATCCAGAACCAACAGGAACACAGAACCTGGTACCTTGTTTGGACTTGAGTCTCAGTCCCTTGTTTTGTTTTTGGATTGAACCTCAGAACCTGATGTCTTTGGACCGAGCTTCAGAACCGGGTTCTGACAAACAGAAGGCAGGTTTTGCTCTCTGGTTTCATCAGGAACCTGTCAACAGAACCTCCAGGTTAGCTTCAGGTGAGATGATCCACATCCCAGCTTTCAGGCCCGGTTCTAGCAGAACCACAGGTGGCAGACGTTCCTGAACGACCCGCTCAGTCAGAGCCGGCCCTGTTCCTGCAGGTTGGTTACTGAAACTGCTGTTTCCATGGCGACGGCAGCTGGAACCTCAGGTGTGAAATCTCTGATAAGGTGCTTCCTGCTTCAGCTCACCTGGAGCTTTTCATCTGTCACAGGTAAGAACCGGAGCAACTGATTGCCTATTGTTCCCTTTCAGGGTCAGATGAAAGGAGAGATCCAAACACTGAACAAAACCAGAACTTTTTAACGGCCTTTCAACCCTGGACCAGGAGTTTTACACAAAAAACAACTTTGATGTCTTTATTTCTGTTGTTCTTGTTGTCAGTTCTCTTCCTTCTCAGTCCTCAGCTCCTCTCCTGACAGGTGAGGACCTTCAGCCAGGTTCTTCAGAGTGTGGGTTTGAAAAACCCTAAAAACCAGAAGAAAGACAGGAAGTGAAACAAAGACAGGAAGATGGAAAAAAAAAAAACATTCACTCTAACACACGGTAATCACGGTGTGTGTGTGTGTGTCTGTGTGTGTGTGTGTGTGTGTGGGCGGGTTAAAACTGAGACATGATTTCATTGCAGGACGAGCGAGCACGACTATAGAATGAGAATGAGAGGGAGAGAGAGATGGGAGGTAGAGAGACCTGCAGCCCATACAGGGAGAGAGAGAGGCTTCTGAGCGCGTGCAGAAGTGTTTCAGCAGACTGAGGTCAGTCAGAGCAGAGAGGGAATCGAACCGACGGCCTGCAGAGGACAGCTGACGTCCATCAACAAACAAACAAACAACAGGAAGCTGCTTCACCCTGAAAACAAACAGGTTTGACTTTTCTTTCTTCTTTGATGTGACGTCATCAGCAGGTTCTGGTCCAGATGGACTGTAGGTCCGGGTGCAGAAAGACCAGGATCAGTTCTCCAGTGTAGACGTACTTCTGTTAGTGAAGGAAACAAGCAGAATAAATAAACAAAACACGTTTGTTTACAGAAGTAAACGACAAACAAACCAGTGCACTGGACTGTCTGATAATCCAGGTAAGCAGAGATAAACAGGCGATAAACAATGTGTTTGTAACGTTTTTATTGTTTACAGGTGTGTGTCTCCATGGCGACAGGTGTGTGCGCAGCGCTGCTGAGTGTGTGCGTCGGTGTGTGCGTGGCGTTTAACGTCGACACGTCGTCCCCGGTGCTGAAGACGGGCGAGGCCGGCAGCCTGTTTGGATTCTCTGTGGCCCTGCACGAGGACCTGAAGACCAGAGGTCACCTGTGAGTGCACACCTGCAGCCTGCGGGCGCACACCTGAGCGCCCGAGTGACGGCAGGTTCACCTGCAGGGTCCGATCAATCAGAACCTCGGAGGCGGGCGATGACTACGGAAGACGATTAAGGCCACAAACAACAAAACGTGGCCCTAACCGCCCTCCGTAGGTGTCGCCAGGTAAACTCTACAGTTCCTGTTGAAGAACTTCTGATTCTGAAGAGATGAAACTGGGAGCTTCACCTCCACCCAGGTGCTGTTGGACCTGCAGTGACTCACCTCCTCTAACCTCTGGACCACCACCCCGAGCTATGAGACACTAAATCTGAATTATGAGATGATAAATGTAAATTATGAGACAAATGTTCTGAGTCATAACACAGTAAGTCCTAATTATTGGACGGACTGAAAAATGAGACACTAAATTTAAATAATGAGGAACTAAATTTATATAACAAGGAACTAAATTTAATAAGTCTGAGTTATGAGACACTAAATCTGAATTTAAAGACATTTAGTCTGACTGAGGCATGAAAAATAAAATATTTTATTTTTATTTTATTTTATTTTTAATAAAAGCTTCTTCTGTCACCATGAAAAATAAAATATTTTTCATGGTGACAGAAGAAGCTTCCAGATGAGGCGTCCGTGTGAGTAGAGGTGGTGTGTGGGCGGGGCTTTGGGAGGACGTCCTCTGTTTGATGGGTCTTGTTGATCATGAACACAAAGCTCGCCTCAACAAACACTGATGTTGCATCACCAGAGATACACACCTGTCTCTAACAAACAAGAGCACACCTGTGCTCTTACCTGCACTCAGTTTCTGTGGTCTCAGGTTTAAAAAAAAAAAACAGCCTGCCTTCTTTCACTCTGTGGCCCAACATTCATGCAGAACCTCAGCTTCCAGCACAGAACAACAGAAGAACCATCAAAAGCTGCGTTCAGGTTGGCTGTCAGACCTCAGAACGTCCAGAGGAACTGAGGCTTTGAAGCTTCATGTCTGCAGTGCGCAGTCGGAGCTGAGCTCTGAAGGTTTCCAAAAGCATCGTCAGGTTCTTCAGCACCTTTTGGACTGAAGTGGACCAGAAGGGTTTGACTCTCCAGGTCTTAGTCCTGGAACTGGCCCAGTTCTATCTCCCAGGGAGTTCCCCCAGCTGCTGCAGATCTTCATGGACTCTCAGAGTCTGATGTTTGAGCAGCTCAGATGGTTCTCCAACATGATCGAACCCAAACCCTGAGCCGGACCGTGTTTGTGAGCTGTCGGCTCGGTTGCACGGAGTCAGGTGAAAGCCCTGCAGGTTTAATAATGTGCCTGAATTCTGCCAGAGTCTGAGGAAATCCCAGCAGGTCCAGCAGGTGGGGGCCTCGGAGGGACTGTGGGGGGTTCACAAAGATCTGACTGTCCATGAAGATCAGCAGGCTGGTCTGCTGGTCTACAGTAAAATTAAAACTACTCTGTAAAAAAAAAAAAAAAACACTCACCCTTTTTATTAGGTTCTGAACCATTGGATCTTTTTGTCGTTGGGTTCTGAACCGTTGGACCTTTTTGTCATTGGGTTCTGAACTGTTGGACCTTTTTGTCATTGGGTTCTGAACCGTTGGACCTTTTTGTCATTGGGTTCTGAACCGTTGGATCTTTTTGTCGTTGGGTTCTGAACCGTTGGACCTTTTTGTCGTTGGATTCTGAACCATTGGACCTTTTTGTCATTAGGTTCTGAACCGTTGGACCTTTTTGTCATTGGGTTCTCAACCGTTGGACCTTTTTGTCATTGGGTTCTGAACCGTTGGATCTTTTTGTCGTTGGGTTCTGAACCGTTGGATCTTTTTGTCGTTGGGTTCTGAACCATTGGATCTTTTTGTCGTTGGGTTCTGAACCATTGGATCTTTTTGTCATTGGGTTCTGAACCATTGGACCTTATTGTCGTTGGGTTCTAAACCCTTGGACCTTTTTGTCATTGGGTTCTGAACCATTGGACCTTTTTGTCATTGGGTTCTAAACCATTGGACCTTTTTGTCATTGGGTTCTAAACCCTTTGACCTTTTTTCATTGGGTTCTGAACCATTGGACCTTTTTGTCGTTGGGTTCTGAACCATTGGACCTTTTTGTCATTGCGTTCTGAACCATTGGACCTTTTTGTCATTGGGTTCTAAACCCTTGGACCTTTTTGTCATTGGGTTCTGAACCATTGGACCTTTTTGTCGTTGGGTTCTAAACCCTTGGACCTTTTTGTCATTGGGTTCTGAACCGTTGGACCTTTTCTTTCATGCAAAGTAAATTTAATGAAGAACCGAGGAGTTATCTCAGATGCTGGCTGCCAGAGTTCTGCCTCCGACCCGGTGATTCTGAGCAGCTGCTGTGGTATCGGGCGCTGACGGGTCACGTGGTACCATTTTACTCCGAGACCCCCTCCCCTCTTGAAGGCAGCAGCTGATTACAGCGTGTCACCCTGAAACTGAACATACGTGTAGCGTGTGTTCTGACTCCCCGATGAGGAACCTCTCAGAGCTCAGCCAGAGGTCACCCAGCTGTCTGTCTCCACGGTCGCCATGACAACCGCCTCCTCATGTTCACTAATTGGATTGGCTGAATGTGGAACATGTGTCCCTGGGGGAGTGTCCATCAGAACGTCAGTGTTTGCTCTAATCAGGCATCAGCCCCTCGAGAACTGTTTGAGGAGAACCAGATCAGTGAGGCTTCATCATTTCCTGTAGACTCTGAAGAGCTTCAAGATGACCTTTAGTGACCTTTAACCATAACTGTGACCTCAGAGCAGCATCAGGACGTTTGAAACAAGTCCTTAAAGTTCTGAATGTTCTAAGGATTCTTTGAGGGAACGCAACACAATCTTCTATTAAAGAAGTTCTAAGCTCAGGTCAGTGGAGCTCCACTGCATCTCTGAAGAGTTTCAGTGTGATCCTGAACAACGCGGCTCTGCTGAGGTTTACAACAACCTTCTTCTTACCGTGTGGACGTGAGGAACTCTGTGGTTTTGGTTCCGTTAAACCTGAGTTCTGCTTTGAGGCTGCAGATCATAATGTTTTATCTCGACTTGAGCAGCGTGTTGGTACCACAGGTACAGTGCTTCAAATAATTTCTGACAGACAAGAGCTCCTCACTTCAGCTCCACTGACATGTGGGGTTCCTCTAGGTTCCTTTCTTGGTCCTGCTCAGTTTTCTTTAAAATACTGCTTTTGGGATCCATTTTTATTATCCTATTTCACAGTTTTGCAGGTGAAATTCAGATTTACTTGCCTATAAGATAAAATTTAAAAAAAGTTCTCAGAATGGAATCAAAACAAGAACAAATTCAAACTTCCTTCATTTTAACGAAATCAAAACAGAAGTCGTCTTTTTTGGCTGATTTTGTTGATAACCCTGCTAACATCTTCAGCCCTTTAGCTCCGTTCATTTGTCAAAGGTTTGCTTCGGTTCTGTCTCCAAGCCAAGAGGAAGCCCTGCTTCTGTTTCAAACACTTTGCAAAACGTACACGTTTATCAGAAGGCTCGATAACTCCTCGTACGAGAGCAAAGATCAGTCACCTGATCATCGTCTGCAAAACTCTGCTGCTCCACGTTCAACAGGAGCACCAGCTTTCCTTCTTATTCTTATTGTTGGGTTGTAAAGCTCTGAATGGTTTGGCTCCATCGCATCTCCCCAATCTTTTCTTCATCCAGGACCACCAGAAGAGTTGAGCTGATGAAGCTTCTGTTTACTGGAGTCTTTGACCTCCTTTTAGAAGATCCTCTCAGACCTCAGTAACTTTAAAGTTCTGTTAAAAATCAAATTCTGGCTCCTGGCCTTCGCCTCGATTAGAGTTTGACGACTTTATTTATAGTCTGTTTTTTTTAAACCGTTGAGTTGGTAGAGCTGCTGCCTTCAGCGAGCAGGTCATTGGTTCAAATCCCTGTCAGGGGCCTTTCTGGGTGGAGTTTGCATGTTCTCTCCATGCTGCGTGGGTTTTCTCCGGGTACTTCAATTTCCTCCCACAGACCAAAAAACATGCATGTTAGTCTGATTGGTAACTCTAAATTGTCCCTAGGTGTCCCTGTGATGGACTGAGACCTGTCCAAGTGTCCCCCGCCTCTCGCACAGTGATAACTGGACAATTGCACCAGTGACCCAAAAAGTAGGAGGTGGGTCAAGATCATTGGTGGATTTTATGACTTTGTTTTATCATTTTTTCCTCCTGACATTTGTAATTTGTCGTTTCTGTGACAACTTCAGGTATCTCCATTTTTGACTTTGGTGCCGTTATCAAATAACCTGAGCTGAACTCAGATGGGTCTTTATGGTTCTGGATGAGTTCCCAGAACTCTTTCAGAAAAATCAGACTTTCAGGAAGTCCTCAAGGAAGTCTCAGGTTTTCAGCAGAGTTTAAGGACTTTTGGTTTTGAGCTTCTTCATAGGTTTCTGTTCGTTTGGATCATGTGAGCTCGATGACATCATCACCATGGACCAGTTTAGAGTTAGACGACTGGTCTGTGGCCTGAACACAGGAAATTAATGCGCACGCTTCATTTCCTGCAGCCTGAACTACCCCAAACCGTCAAACTGAGTCTCTGACCCACTTCACAGGGACTTGTTGGGCCTTGGTTCCATGTGGACCTCAAGCTGCCTCAGAACCAGTAAAACAGACACACTCAGATTAGTTTTTGTTTCATCTCACAGCTGCTTGGACACATTTTACACGCTGCTCCAGTGTTTCCAGGTCAGCAGGCTTGGCTCGGTCTGGTCCAGTCCAATAGACTGGACCACTTTGTGTCACATGACTGCAGCTCATTAGGAGGAGACAATGCATGTCCTCAGTCTGTCCTTGTCTGTCCCAGTTTGTGTGTGTCCTCTCCGTCCTTCAGACCCATTTATTCAGAGACACAAAAAACACACACACTTATCACATAAAACACAATGTGTGAGGCGTTCAAGGACATCCTGGACAGTCCTGTTTCCTTTAACCTCTAAACGTTCTGACAGTCGGCCTCATCTTCTAGTTTAGTTCAGGTATAAACCAGATGAATTTACATCAGTCACCTGTTCTTCTCACAGCCTGTTCATCGGAGCGCCCAGAGCGAGGGCGGAGCCTAATGTCCCAGCCAATCGAACTGGAGGAGTTTATCGCTGCTCAGTCACTTCCGACCCATCAGACTGCACAAGGATAAAGCTCACATATCCAGGTGAGGTTGACATTTCACACTGTGGCAAAACTGAATGAATGTACAGAAACGAGTAAAAAAACTGAGCCCAACTCCAGAAGGAGGCCTGAGAACTCCAGACTCTACACGTCTCAGTCAACAGGTCAAAGGTCATGACCTCTTCTTTCTAAAAACAAAATGGCAGCATGGTTTAGGGTTAGAATGTTTCATCTGAAGAGACCACAAAACTTCTGTGATAGAACCAGATACAAGGTCAGATGTTTACCCAGAATGCACTGCAGCAAACAGCTCCTCCCAGCTGTCAGCACAGTGGTGGAGGGCTGATGGTCTGGGCTCCCGTCAGTCACCGAGTCAACCATTGATTCTGTATTTTGGTTCCATATATGGGTGGATTATTTCATTCTTATTCGATAAAAAAAAATCAGGTCGGAGCTGTACGTGATGGGTGGGGCCTGTCTCAGCAGGGGGCGGAGTCTTATTATATTTGTCTTTGACAATTCCGGTTCTCCAGAGTCTGTGACACCATGTGTCCTGTTGTAGAAATGAACCTTGCTGAGGACCTGATGGAGGACATGTGGCTGGGTGTGTCCGTGTTCAGTCAGGGCCGGCCCGGTGGGAGGGTTCTGGTGAGTCTGTCGTCTGATTGGCTAATTGAATTCTTGACATTTCATTTAACTAACTGATTGATTCACCGCTAACTGGTTTACTAATTATCTAACTGCTCCAACGGCTACTGAAAATAAATAAAATATAACCAATGATTTATTAACTAATCAATAACTAACCAGTCTTTATGCTTTTAAGTCTTTTCTAACACAGTTAAATGTTTAAAGTGATCGTCTGTAATTAAATAAAGGGAGCAGATATAATAAGAATTTTTCTTCTTCTGCTTCCTTTCATTTTATATTTGTCTTTTTTAATTTTCTGAAATTGTATTTGTGTTTTTATTGGAAATCAATGAAATGAATAAATAAATCAATAAATGATGTTTAAATTCACATAATTACAAACTAATGAACATTCTGACATGCCACATATGAACCTGATTAACCCTGTCCCTCGTCTCGGCAGGCTTGCGGTCATCGGTTCGTTAAACTATCTGGGGTGTTCAGATACCAGCGGATGATTGGTCAGTGTTATCTCAGAGGCAATGACCAGCTCTATGACGATGATGACGACACAAGCTGGCAGAAAACAGAGCAGACTTGCCAGTAGGTCCAACGATCCAAAGTTCAGATAAGGTCTGAGAGTAAACTGTTTGTGGAAAGCCGTCCTCCTTCTGTCTGCACGCAGTCACAAGGACAACGAAGTTGTTGAGGGCATGTGTAACATGGGAATCTCCGCCTTCATGAGCGAGACGGAAATCATCGTCGGCTCACCTGGAAGCTACGAGTGGCAAGGTAAGGGTTCTGTTCCTCCAGGATGGTTCCAGTTCGCTGTCACAAAGGGTTGTAGCGGTGCCGCTGGAAGAACGCCACCATCCAGGGTGAAACATCCACTGTGGAGTCAGATGTTTGCTTCTGCACTAAACTGATGGTGAGCTGAGTTTGTTAGAGTTTTCCAGAATACTGCAGTCGTAGAAACGGAAAAGGTTCTGTGCCAAACCCTCCAGCTCCCAGGCCTGGTCAAGGACCTGAGCTTTAAGAGGAACAGTAACCACTCCTGTGGAAACAGGAAGAGTTGGGCATTTTGGAAGGCGGACGTATTTTGGTAAAGTCTCAGTACGTCTGTAAACTTTCTCTTGTCCCACCCAGAACTTCAGATCCACTGAAGACAATTTAACAGAACTTATACACATGTATATCATCACTAGACGGAGTGTTGCGTACACTTTTCATCACGCCTGCTTCAAGGTCATACTGGTCTTTGTTTGTCTGGGCCTTTGCTACAGACTGCTGTGTAATGGTTTGTCAACGGGCGCTTCTTGTGCCGCCCGCGGTACTCGTGTTGTGAAACATTTGGAATTAAATGCTTTGACTGAACAGCTTAGGTATGATCTAATGGCTTGTGTTCGCTTGTTACAGGAAATGTGCACGTCCTCAAGAAGAACCCATACATAGATTCGTACGAGAAGCAGAGCCAGTTGACCGCGCTGCAGCGTAGGAACATTTATATAGGTGAATCAAACCAGACCATGAACAGACTCGTCTGCTGGTTTTAGTCAACAGACTGTTTGAATTTAAAGAAACGCAGCTTCAAAACTGACCCGTGTGTTTGTCCAGGATACTCAGTGACTCAGGCTCGTCATCTTCTCTCTGACGTTGATGACACCATAGTAACAGGTGAGGCTTAATGTTTTTTTTTTTTTTATATTCTTTATTTAGAGAGACAGATTTCCTTCACAGACATTAGTTACAATTTTACCCATTTAAGGTTGCATATAAGGGCATACGTGAAAAGTTTTAATTATTTCGTCCATGCTGCCTTTCCAATATTGTCTTTTTCTGATTATTATTGGTTTTGGTTATGAACAATAACAAAAATTAACATTTGAACAGAAATAGGGAATGCATCACTTCAAACCGTAAAAAGCACCAGAAAAATGAGGGGCGTAACATATGATTCACAAATACAATCAAATGAAGTCCGATCTAATTAGTTTTACATACTCAGTCCATTTGGTCCAGATCTTATAGAATTTTTCTTTTTCCACTTGTAGGGAGAAAGAAATCTTTTCCATAGCATAAATCTGGTAAACTACTTCAATCCACTCTTCAATGGTGGGTGGTTCCGGTTTTAGCCATTTCCTTGTGATGGCTTTCTTACTGGCTGCCAGTAATAAAGCCAGCAGTTTTTTGTTCTTATTGGTCCATGTCTCCAACCGTAGATTGCCCAAGTTTTTTTTTTTTAATTACTGATCCAACTGAGATCTCATCGTGAACTGATCATGAGCCTTGAATTCAGCTCTGAAGAAGTACTGATTGTTGTGTTGGTGGACAGGAGCTCCCCGGGACAGTAAAGACGATGCTCGTGGCTCCGTGCTGCTGGTGGTCCAACAATCCAGGAGTCTGGTGACGAAACAGACTCTGCGAGGTCAGCAGGTGGGTTCGTACTTTGGTAATGCTGTGGCAACCCTCGACCTGGACAATGACGGGTAAGAAAGGCTTCTCTCGCTTGGTGTCATCAACTTCAACGAGAAATAACAAATTTAAAAAAAAAAAAGTTTTCTGCTCCTAGAACATCTGTTAATATCTTAAGAAGGAAATGTGCCATTTTCTGTCCTGCAGCTGGAACGACCTGCTAGTGAGCGCTCCTTTTTACTTCAGTCATCAGCCGGAGGCAGGTGGGGCAGTTTATGTCTTTATGAATGCTGGGGGGAAGCTGAACTCTGAACCCAGTGTGGTTCTGACGGGCCCTGCTGGATCTGCTTTTGGTATGGCAGTGACCGCTGCTGGAGACCTGAACCAGGACGGGTTTCAGGGTGAGATGACCACATGACTCTGAAGTCATTCTTTATCATCAGTAATCAAAACTCAGTCAAGCCGATGGGTTGTTGTGTTCCAGACTTCGCAGTGGGAGCTCCTTTCCATGACTCAGGAAGTGTGATGATCTGGACCGGGAGCAACAAGGGGGTCTCATCAGAACCAAGCCAGGTCTCACAAGTTTATGTAGTATTCTGAGATCATAACACATTTAAATGGAGCTTACTTATATAGTGCTTTCCAGCCCCCTATCACAGTACCAGCCATCCACACATTCATACACACATTCATACACCGGTAGCGGTAGGCTGCCATGCACCGGCGCCAGCCAGTCCTACCGGGAGCAACT
>JAVCKU010000022.1:994133-1008811 GCA_032273985.1 Hypsolebias coamazonicus
ATGACAATGACCTGAAGCACACAGCCAGGAGAACCAAGGAGTGGCTCTGTAAGAAGCACATCAAGGTTCTGGAGTGGCCTAGCCAGTCTCCAGACCTAAACCTTATAGAAAATCTTTGGAGGTAGCTCAAACTCTGTGTTTCTCAGTGACAGTCCAGAAACCTGGCTGATCTAGAGAAGATCTGTGGAGGAATGGATCAAACTCTTGCTGTTGCAGTGTGTGCAAACCTGGTGACAAACTACAGGAAATGTTTGACCTCTGTACCTGCATACAAAGGCTACTGTACCAAATAGTATAATTGATTTTCACAGGTGTTCAAATACTTATTTGCAGCAGTAACACACCAATAAATTATTTTAAAAATCAAACATTGTGATTTCCTGATTTTTGTTTTATTATTATTTGTTTGGTTTTTTTAGATTATGACTCTCACAGTGCACATGCACCTAAGATAAAAATTTCAGACCCCTCCATGATTTCTAAGTGGGAGAACCTGCAAAGTTGCAGGGTGTTCAAATACTTATTTTCCTCACTGTAAGCTTTTATTTGAGTTAACTCACAAAAAAGGTTAAATCACGTCATCTGGACAGTTTCTTTTTGGGAGAAACGTCTCATCTTTCATCTGAAGGACTTCATCAGTCTGAGGCCTGCCAACAGGATCTGTCTTATAAATAGCAAACCATTGATGTGTTTCAAGCCAACCTGGAATCCCCAGAAACATGGACCATCCGTCCAAAACAATCGATCATCAGCACAACAGTCAAATGTTTGAGTCCTGATGGCCGACAGCTGCTCACAGAAACAGCCTGATGACACCTGGCCAAAATGGTTCAGAAAAAGGTTTGTAGGCTCATCATCCAGGTAGAACCATCACAACACGGGGTCAGGTCATGTCATCTGGACAGTTTCTGTGAACTCCACAGCAATTTGGCTTGAAACACATCAAGGAGGTGCAGTTTATAAGATAGATCTGGTTGGCAGGGCTCAGACTGACGAAATCTTTCAGATGAAAGACAAAACATTTCTCCCAAACATAATCTGTTCAGATGACCTGATTTAACCTTTTTTGTGATTTAGCTACCTGGATGATTGAGCTTACAAACCTTTATTTTATTATTATTATTATTGTATTTATTTTTTGTCAAATGTTGTGAAATATGTTGCAGGTGAAAGGCAAGGTTCGCTTGGAGACCCGTCCCTGGTGGTTGCCTTCGTGTGTAAGGTAAGACTAAAACTAACTCCAGCCTGTGGGGCTTCAGAAGCTGTCTTTTATTTTATTTTTTCCTCTACGTGTTGATCGTCTTCACAGCTTCGCCCAAAGAAAGGGAACTTCTTGGTGGCTCAAGCCAAAGAGCTCGGACTGCCGGTGTAAGAGAGCAGATTTTATGTGACGGCTTGATTTTTATTTTTGAACTCATTTCGTTCTTTTAATTCAAAAGAAATTTAATTTCAGCGGCACAGCAGCGATCAATCCTCTCATTGTGGCTTTGAAGAATGGAGAAAGCATCGTGTACGAAGGAAAAGAGGTTCTGTATGATTCTTGTGCAGCAGTCAGGGTCCAAACCGCGTCAGCTGATCCTGTTTCCTGTCGTCACACAGATCCGGCCCGAGCAGGTCTGCACCCCCTCTGACCCTGGACCAGTTTTCATCATCATGGAGTGCCCGTCTGAGGACTTTATTGAAGCTGTTTGCACTAATCAGCAGCTGAGGAGGTAAGAGTTTAACTTGAAGCCCTGCAGAGTGACCTCTGAGAGCTGAATGACAGCTGAAACTAGCTAAAGAAGCTGAAGTGGAGATGTTAAGCCTTAAAATAGCTAAATGTTAGCTGAAAACCAAAGTTGCAAAATGCTAGCTTAAAACTGAAAACAATAATATGCTTTCGAAATGTAGCAAAATGCTAGCTAAAAGTAGCAAAATGCTAGCTAAAAGTGGCAGAATGATAGCTGAAAATATCAGAACGGTAGCCGAAAGTAGCAGAATGGTAGCCGAAAGTGGCAGAATGGTAGCCGAAAGTGGCAGAAATTGTAGCAGAGTGTGGCAGAATGGTAGTCGAAAGTGGCAGAATGGTAGCTGAAAGTAACAGAATGGTAGCTGGATGTGGCAGAATGGTAGCTGATAGTGGCAGAATCGTAACGGGAATTGGCAGAATAGTAACGGGAAGTGGCAGAATGTTAGCCATAAATGGCAGAATGTTAGCTGGAAGTGGCAGAATCATAACGGGAAGTGGCAAAACGATAGCTGAAAGAGGCAGAACAGTAGCTGGAAGTGGCAGAACGGTAGCTGGTAAAAGGAATCTAAGCAGACAAAAATAGAGGCAGTAGCTGAAGCAGATTTCAAAGGAAACAGTTTTGATTTAACTGAAGAAATCTTAATACTGTATACTGGTAAATCTTTAAATGTTGAGGAAAAAATTAAAAGTTACAGAAGCTAAAATTTATGGCACTCACCTTGAAGTATGAAAATAAATATGTAAGTATGAAAAAGAAAAACAAACAAACAAACAAAAAAACAGTAAAACATTTCTCACTGTGATGAGGAAGTTTGAGATTCATTGTGAGTTTTTAGCTCATGTTTGTCGTCTCTTTCAGACACCAGGCCGAAGCAACAGAGGACTCCGCAGTTCTGGTGGTCCACATAACTCCAGAGTCTGTTCTGCAAACGGACCAGTACAAAGACTGGATGAAGAGGTCTTACCTCCTTATTTCAACCCAAATTTCAAGGACAGACCAGTTGTTGTTGCAGTTTGATGCCTGTTCCATGTTTCTGCAGGTTTCCCTCCACAACAAAACACCTGATCCTTAACGAAAACGTGTCCACGATTCATAATGTCAGCATTCACAAGATCCAGACTCATCTCAACATGATCCACCCGGACATCTTTCCACACATCAAAGTCTACAAATCAAAGGTAACCAAAAGACACGGATCGTTTCATCCAACCAGATCAAACCTCTTTAGTCAGAGCAACTAACCAGAGGAAATTATTCAACTGGTTAAAGTTTCATTAAAATGCAACAATGTCCATGTGAGGTAAAACCGAGTCCGCTCCGTGTTGGGACGAGCACATCGTTTATTTTTTATACGCCCTTCCAAGACAGGACGTAGACTTTCTGTGGTCCCGCCCATAACTTGTGATGCGCTCAAAATAATTTAACAAAACTTCATACACACGTGCATTATCACTAGACCGTGTGCCTTGACAATTGTCATCACCTCAGCTTCAAGGTCAAGTTCACAACCCAAGGTCAAAGTTGAAACAAGGTCTTTGCTTGTGTGGGCCATTGTTACAGATTGCTGTGTAATAGCTTGTCAACAGGTGATAATGTGCCGTATACGGTACTGTTGTTGGTATTTATGGTGATATTGATAAATAAAATTATTGCCCTTCAACGCGGCCTGTTTGGCTGTAAATCAGTGCTGTTGCACTTTTTGTAAAGTCAAGTTCTGAGCCGGAGGCTGCTGTTCGCTTAATTAGTTGTTGTTTTGTCGATAAGCGTTCCTCTGCTCCCCGTGTGTGTCGTAGACGTCCAGGAATGAGGATGTGCTTCTGCTACTACACTGGGAAAAAAAAAAGAGCAAAAGATTTTATTTTTCTTAAAGAACTTGGGTTAAAACAACAGACGTTAGGAACTCAAAGGATCGCAGCTGCTGGGAAACAGATTTGACCACGTAGCAACTCCGTACCATGCCATTTATTCCACTGTGCTAACTAGTTGCTAATGTTTAAGAACAGCATTACCTTAAAAACAGTGATGTGGTCGCTGCTCTGGTCCAAAAGCCATGATTGACGGTTTTTTTTTTTTAATTCAGGAAAAACTGGACAAACCATTGGCATCAATAAAAATGGACGTAGCACCCCTGCTTCATCTCGTTGATCCAATTTAAGCAAAAATATCTGTTTTTTGTTTGTTTGTTTGTTCAGTAGCTGCTATGTTGTATTTTTGGAGCCAGAGTTTTTACCCTTTACAAAAGTCCCGCCTCCACACGCTCCTATTTTACTAACAGGCGTTGCATGATATTTTTTATTAAAGCTTCAAATAACTAATTAAATCTAAACAGAATTGTAAAAAATGCAGCAAAATAGGAGTGAATCCACAAAAATCAACACTGACAAATTATTTGAAGTGCATTATTTATTTATTTATTTATTTGTCATAAAATGTCCCATTTATTTACATGGAGGGGTGGGGCTTAAAAGTTACTGCAGCCAGCCACTAGGGGGCGCTCGCACTTCATGGCTTCAACTTCTGGCGTCTGATCCTGTCTCTAGTTATAGCTGACGGTACAAGGAACCAGCGTTTCTTTAATGAGGAGAACGTTCAGGGAAGTTCTCATCAGTGGAAATGCTGCATTCACCAGAGAAGAAAAAAATCAGCCGCTAAAGGAAATCAAACCGCTGGAGCTCACAACTGAGTGTGTTTTAATCCGTCCTGCTTGCTGGCCACAGGCCGAGTTCCTAAAGTGAGGAGTTTTTGTGTTTTCGCTCCCTCAGGAGTCTCCGACAGATCTGAGCGTCCCTGTGGTCCGAGCCGAATGTCTGCTAAAGTTCCAGCTCAGACCAGCACAGCAGTGGCAACGGTGGGTTGGACTTCTCTGCCCTGTGACAGGAAACGGTCTGGAATGGATTGTTGCTGCACAAAGTGGTGTTTGTGCGTCTTTTTGATCCCGGGTCTCGTTTCCACAGAGACGCCATCCCTTCCTGCAACCCCGAGGATTTCGTGAAAGAAGCCGCTGGAGTCCCAAACTTCCTGGAGAACGTGGAAAAGTGCAGGGAGATTTGTTCAGCCGAAGCTGCAGAACGTTCTGGTCCGATCTGCCGATGTTTCTTGTGTTTATGGCAGCCGACTGTCGGTTCTTTCAAACAGTGATTTCAAGTGTTTTTGCCACAGATTCAGCTGAAAAGTACCCAGAGGTCGTGTTTCTGGGAACGGGATCAGCTCTTCCGATGAAGGTCCGGAACGTCAGCGGCACGCTGGTCAACATCAGGTACAAAGCTTCTAACAGACAGGAGTGCAGCAGATCACACAAACCGGTGCAGGCGACCGCAGGTTGTTGGTTTCCTCTCGTTTTTTATTGTTTCTGTTTGTTTTTCTGCTCGAAGCCCGGGTCAGTCCGTTCTGTTGGACTGTGGGGAGGGAACCTTCGGCCAGCTCTGCAGACAGTACGGAGACGACGTGGACGAAGTTCTGTCCAAGATCTCAACCGTCTTCATCTCCCACTTGCACGCCGACCACCACACAGTAAGTGGCTGAAGGACGCGCCCATGTGATGCGTGTTAATTTATGTAATATACTATTTATTCAATCTTACTAACTTCTTGGTACTTTGAGCTATTTTAGCTGTTCACATTCCAAAACGTTCAGCACATTGGAGAGATGGGGGTTGTGATGTTTGGGTTTTGTAACTTTTTAGTAAATTTTTTTTGTTGTTTATAAATATATTTTAAAAAAACAACACACATGAAGGTCTCTTCAGTTTCTTTAAAAGCATCTTTGAAATCTGCTTCAGCTACTGTCTGTTTTTGTTTACTGATGCTACATTCAGCTTTTAGCTACCAATATTTTATATTAGACACAGATTTTTTTTTTTACACTTTTAGCTGTGAGCTACTGTTCAGCTACTTTTACCTAGCCTTTTGCTGTTTAGTTTCAGCTATTGTCCAACTGCTTTTAGCTAGTCTTTTGCTATGCATAGTTTTAGCTACTGTCCAGTTGCTTTTAGCTTTTGCCATTTTAATTTTAGTTACTGTTCTGCTCATTTTAGCTAGCTGTCTGATACTTTTAGTTTTTAGGTATTATTTGATATACTTTTTGCTTAGTTAGGTTTTTGTTTTCATTTTAATTTTAGCCTTTAGCTAGCCTTTTACCATTTTTAGCTTCTAGATAGCCTCATGATACTTTTAGTTACATTTTAGAGTGCCTTTTGCTAGCTATAGCTTTTAGCTAGCCTTTTGCTTGTTTTAGAGTTTTAGCCTATTCAGCTGATCGCGTGTTCCCGCTGTGTTTCTGCTGAGAAATGTAACTTTTGAACATGTCTTGTTTGTTTTAGGGGCTGCTGAAGCTGCTGTACCAAAGGCGTCGAGCGTTGGTATGTCAGACTCAAACCTGTCGTTTTACTTCCTGTTTTAAAAGAAGTGATGTTAAAACAGGACCTGCTCCGTGTTTCTGTCTGCAGACCAGTTTAGGGAAGACTTTCAGCCCCATCTTCCTGGTGGCTCCAGTTCAGATCATGTCGTGGCTGAGGCAGTACCACGAGTACTGCGAGGAGATCCTCGGTCACTTCAAGTACGTGAGAACGCACAAAACCTCCTCGGCTCCATGCTCTGGTTGAGTTCTGAATGTTTAAAGGACAAACAAGGCAGTTAAATAAGATTTCACATTTTCTATCCTCCACAATTCACCATAAAGTTATCAAGTGTGTTACAAAAATATAAATTAAACAAAGAAACTACCTTCCTGTTCATTGTTTAAATCATGTATGGGGAAGGTCTAATTAGTATTGACCGCAGCAGAGTTTATTTTTTCTTTGCAGAGAAGTAAAGATTTCAGACAAACAATGCATTTCATTGAGGATGACAAAAATAACATTACTAACACTGATATATTTTACCTCTACATTAGATTTATTGTTCTGGATAAAGTTTTACAAGGTAAAAGCCTATGCTAGATTATCTAAACGTTAGCTTGCTAACTTGAGCGGCATGTAGCTAATGACAAGCATGTTGAAGTTTTGAAGAAAATGTATTGTTTTTACATATCAGTTAAAATAAACTTACTATGCTCTATTCAGCAAAATACACAGTATTGTGCACTGCTTCATCTGTGCTGAAAGTGAAACTTAAGTGAACGGCCATGATTTGACATTAGTCTTCATGCGCCCTCTGCTGGATACATTGTACAGTTACGTCTGGTTCCAGCTTTTATGGGTGAAAATTAGAAGTGCTTATATCTGCGAATACTGGAACAATTATCAATACGATATGTCTCTAAACACCTATATTGGCCCGACCAATATATTGGTCAGGCTCTTGTTAGAACCAGGTCTTTGCTTGTCTGGGCCGTTGCTGCAGATTGTCGTATGAATGCTTGTTGACACGTTGACTTGTTTACTCTTTCTTGCTGTGAGAGTTTGCATTGAAAAGTCATGAGTGCCCTCCTCAGGATGGGAGGTATTAGTTAGTAACCAACCATTCCGCTCACGTCTGGCAATGCGGTACCAATATTTATACTAATACAATGCTAGCATCTTTTCAACCTCTAGATCAGCTGAAAATGGGTCAGCCCCACTTCCAAGATGGTTCACTGCCTGCAACTCTCCTCTCAAAAATGTCAAGTACCATACTTGCCGCCAAAAAAAACAAAAAACATAAAGAAGTCGCTTTGCCATATAAGTTGCATCCATGTGTCACCGCTGATGCGTTGCATTTATTATGAGTTACTGCTGACCACCTGGAAATGTGGGCCGGCGTTGTGCCAAAAATCAATCTGCTGGCAAATGGTGGCCGCTGGAGTGTGCACAGGAGGACTTTAACAAGAATTTAACAAGATAACCACCTAAAAACAATTATTGGTTTGCTCAAATTTATAGTAAAGGTGTGTCTCGGTTCAAGTTTTCCTTAGTAAATGCACTTTAATGGTCAAATCAGCTGCATTTCGCCCGGGCAGCGCAGCAAAATGAAGCTGATTTGACGGTTGCTCCTTGAGTTCCTGAGCGAGGTGAAGGCGGCTCCCTATGGCAAGCCAAGTGTCTCATTAATATCCACTTTTGCCTATCAATGAGAAACTTGGCTTGCCATTTTACTTGAGTGTCCTCTAGTGGCTGAAAATGGTAGTGTTAAATATTTTTCATGTCAAAATGAATGAAATTGTCAGATCTTAGCCAAAAACTGGGTTATAAATATGGGAAAAAAAACAAATGTCTCTTTCGTGTATAAGTTGCAGGACTTGCAAATTTATGCAAAAAGGGGCAAGTTATATGGCGGCATGTACGGTAATTATGAGATGAGATGTATACAGTATTTCATGCATTATTGCTTAAACCTTCACATCATATTAGCTTCTTCTATTTACGCTTTTCATTGTAAATTGTGTGTAATGTTAAACTTTGTAAAGGTTGATAAAATAACTATTTTTTATAACTAAGAATTTGGAGACTTGATATTTTTAAATGGTAGAAATCCTCTTTAGTCCTAGCAGCTTTCAGACTAGCTTTTAGCTCATCAGTCCTGTCAGAATTAGTTTTAATATCCTAACGACGGGTAATGTATTAATTATTATAAATTTGCACAACAATCCTCTTTAAATAGTCCTTTAGGTGTTTATTCACTTCAGGATGCTCCAGCGTTAACGCTGCGTTTCATCCAAGATGTTCAATTTTCAGCCTGATCCCCAACATGTCGCTGTGCACTGGCGTCAAGGAGCCTCATGGAAAGACCCAGTCCTTCATCCAAGCCATGCTGAGCGCCAACGACCTGCAGAAGGTTAGCTGCTGTCCGAATCTCGTCCCCGAGCGTCCATGATCCGAGTCTCAAATCGTTTTTCTGCCTGTGTGTCAGTTCCAGACGTGCTCGGTGCGTCACTGTAAGAACGCCTTTGCCTGCAGCTTCGTGCACCAGTCAGGGTGGAAAGTGGCCTTTTCAGGAGACACCATGCCCTGCGACTCGTTTGTATACATCGGTAAGACCCATCGGAGCAGACTAATGTCCAAACGTCACTCAGAAATGAGCGAAACGCTGAGACTGAGCTCACGTTTCAATATTCTCATGTTAACTGTAGCTCTTCTGCTCGTTGTCCTGAACAATTGATCGGGTTTCCTGAAAGCCTTCGATCGTTCTGGAGGCTTGCAGCCTCCTAATGACCCTCAGGAGATCTGCTGCCATCGACTCGGCTGAAAGTGCCCGGCTGGACTCAGTCCACGCCGGTTCTATGTGGAAGCACCGGCTGCGGGTCACAATGAAGCTGGAACGTTATTTTTTTTTTTTGTCTTTGCAGGAAAGGATGCGACGATTCTGATCCATGAGGCGACGCTGGAAGATGGACTGGAGGAGGCGGCTGTGGAGAAAAGACACAGGTGACAAAAACACGTTCTGCTGCTGTAAAGTTGTTTAGAGAAACAAAGTTAGAGGGAAAACAAGACAAAAATCAGATTTGTCAGATACAGAATTCTTCAGTGAAATTATATTTCTTCACTCCACTAACCCTGACGGTATCACACGCTAACAACAGTGTGTTTGTGTCTGTTGGCAAAACAAACGAACAAATGCTTTGCAAGGCCTTCCTGAAGGCTCAGGGCCCCATGTTTTGGTCCCTCCCACATCTCCTGCAGAGACTTTGAGCACAACCTCTCCTGACACTGAGGTCCTAACCAGCGAGAGCTCCTTCTGTTTCTGCCTGGAGACACAAATTTAAAAGGATCTGATTGGATAACTGTATTTTCATGAATTATAAAGAAATTATTTCTTAACTCCAAATAGACCAAAAAAAAAAGAAAAGAAACTGCATTGAAAATAGTTATATAAAATGAGTTCTTCTTTCAGCCGCTCCCTCTTCAGGGGTCTTCACCGTGAGTCGTCCTTCTCTGTCTCACTGTCCTCCTTGTCCTCTCTGCCGCTCAGATGAACTCGTATATTCGTTTTAGTTAAAGTGTCTTGCGTCGGGTGCCCTTCCTGACAAAACCCTCACCATTTACCGGGCTTGGTACCAGAAACAGATAGACTGACTTGTGCTCCCTAATGGCTGCTTTATTTTATATAAAATGAATATTAAATTAAAATGTAATATTTCACATGTGCTAAATTCTTAGGCCTTCTCTGAAGGTGTTGAAGGCCCTGAGAGTTTACTGCTGATAAAACTTTTGGAGTCAGCCCAATTCAAACTGGCCACTGCAGCTAAGTGATACAGTATTAGCCTACACAAAAATGGCTGCAACTCAGTGAGCTTTACAGATCCTGAGCTAAACCTGTGTGTGGTAGTAGCTGAGAGTCCTCCACAGCACACACTGAGAGTGACAACAAAACCTGAATTTTATGAAGAGCAGCCCTTCAAGGTCTTTATGCGCTCGCCTGTTTTCTGTTCGTGTCGTTGTTTCATGACAGCACGACGTCTCAGGCCATCGGCATCGGGATGAAGATGAATGCCGACTTCATTATGCTGAACCACTTCAGCCAACGTTACGCCAAGATCCCCATCTTCAGCGAAGGCTTCACAGAGCGGGTGGGGATATCCTTCGACCACATGAGGGTAAGACTTAGTCTCCCTGATTTATTAAAACACAGCTTTGAACTTGCGTCAAGTAAACTCTTGAGTGTAAATTTTGAACTGAGTTTCTCACTTTTCGCTCTATATCGGTAAAAGTGCCTGAGGTGAAGTCATGGTTGGGTCATCTAAGGTCAGTTGGTTGTGGTGGCCATTTGAGGCTTCAGCTCCAACCTAAACACAGGTCCTCTGCTTACAGATCCGCTTCACAGATTTTCAAACCCTCCCCAAACTGATCCCGGCCCTGAAGAGCCTGTTTGCCGAGGAGCTGGAGGAGATGGAGGAGAGAAAGGAGAGACGAGAGCTGAAATCCTCAAGAGGAGGCGGCGAACAGAGCTGGTCCACGGCTGAACGAGGAGCCAAGAGGGAGCAGGAGGCGGCGCCGGGCGAGTACGCCAAGAGGCTGAAGCTCAGCTGATCCCACAGAACCTCAGACTGTGTCCTTATTTTATTTACAAACTCAGTTTTATTTGCCTCAAGTGGTTCGACTGAAGAAAAACATTTTTTTTCTTAAGTTATGTGCAGAAAACAAAATGAGCTTTGAGTAGTTTGGTTTTCACTAAGCAGAATAAAACAAAATCGCACTGGATCATTTCTACGTTCATTCGTCCTGACAGGAACCATTTAAAACACAAAGCTAGAGAAGTGGAACTCGCTTCTTTACTTCCTGTTAGTACAATACAACTTTATTTATAAAAGCACTTCACAATCAACACTGTTGGCCAAAGTGCTGTACATTAACACATACAGTACAAGCAAGCACAAAAACTATAAAACCAAGTGAAACCATAAAAGTTACGAACCGTTAAAATCATAAAACAAACATTAAAAACAATAAAACAAATAAATTCGAACAGTAAAAACAACATTTCAAGCGGAGTTTAAAGCCAAAGAGAAAAAGTGATGTGACAGAAATGGTTTGACCTTGACCAGTTGTCTCAGGTGATAAAACCTTGATCACTGATTTAGTCTGTGCATCGAGTTTAAAATCATTGTGCAGCCTCACGCCCAGGTTAGTCGCTGTCTCAGTCAGATGTGTTGAAGGACCCAGATCAGCATGGACTTTGGAACCATCACTGGGTTCAAACAACAAGACCTCGGGTCTTTTCCTCATTAAAATGTTAAAAAGTTCTGTGACATACATGCTCTGACTTCAGATGTATATTCCAGGAGTTGGTTCATGGAGTACTCATTATGTTTTAATGGCACATGAGTTTGCCTGTCATCAACATAAAAAAAAGAAAAGTAACACCCTGTCTCTGGAGAATATATCCCAGAGTGAGTAAATAAAGGGAAAACAGAAAGGGGCCAAGTATAGATCCCTGAGGTACTCCAGATGTGAGAGGTGCTACAGATGACTTGGTGATGATTGATTGACGCTAGGAGCTTCTCGGTGCTAAAATTATGATGTTCTCAGTGCATGAGAAAATATTCAGATTTCTTGTTTCAGTCTCAGAGTTCTGAGCGTTTCAGACCTTCGAGGTCTCGTTTTTTCCACCTGCACAGCTAGAGCTGTTTGAGGCCGTGCACATTATAGTTGAATGTCCACGCTTACAGTTGACCTCGTGTTTCTGAATACATCTGCTGCAGATTTGGACCTGATTAAAAAAAAATAATAATAAAGCTGCTGCTGCGTTTGAATGTTTGAAAAACGTTGAAGCTTTTGAGAATCATTGGATCAACTGAGCTGGTCTGCTAACGTTAAAAGATGTGACATTTAGCTTCAGTCCTGTCCTTCAGCTCATGAGAAGCTCCAAGTTCTGAAGGCCACCGGCCCTCAAACATCCTCTGATGTCCCTTCAGACCGTCGTGCTCTCTTTATGATGTCCCTCCAGCAGTGAGGAGGTGAAGTCTTATCGTTCGGCCATCTTGTTGCTGTGAGCGGTTTGAGCGTCTCTGGAAGAAGAGGGACGTCTGGTGATCCTGCTGATCAGTGTAACAGTGATGAGCTCTGCAGGAGATGGAAGGCTTTCCATTTTCTTTCTCCCGACGCTAATCAGCAGCAAAGAGAGCATCCTCGACTGACAAAGAAGAGGACAATAATCAGAGAAGATGTTGCGATGAGATTCCATACCACTTTATTTATAAAGCACTTAAAATCAGCAGCAAGACACCAAAGTGCTGCACAACAAAACAGGACAGGATAAAATCCATGGAGATAAAGAAACTAAATGACTTAACATTATAAAAACAGTGAGGTTAAAATCAACTCTGCTATTGTTGGGTGTAACTGGACCCTGAGGATACAATTTCATCCCACCTCATGTACCACATGTGATGTGAACAACAATGAAACTGACATGAACTCATACATTGTCAAAAGCCAGGGAATAAAAGTGGGTTTTCAAAAGAGGGAGCCTGCCTGACCTGCAGTGGTAACTCCACAGTTTGGACCTGCAACAGAGAAGGTTCTGTCACCTCTGAGCTTAAAACAGGTTCCTGGAACCAATAAAAGCATCTGCTGCCCTCAGGGAGCGCTATGGGAGATATGGCTGCAGCAGATCAGAGAGATGGGAGGGGGCAGAACTGTTCAGAGACTTAACAACATACAAAAAGATTTTAAAATGAATTCTAAAGTGAACCAGGAGCCAGTGAAGCGAAGCCAGAACTGGAGTAATGTGCTCTCTTTTGCCTGTACCAGTTAAGAGTTGGGCTGCAGCATTTTGGACCAGATGCAAACGTACGGTGGAGGTCTGACTCCAAACAGAAGCACATTGCAGTGATCGAGCCTGGATGTGATGAACGCATGTTTTACTTTTAGACAGGCTTCAATTTAGACACATAAAAAAAAAAAAAACTAAAACAGGATTTAACAATAATGTTTATATATGACTGTTTAGCTCCATGAGATGAACACGAGCTCCCCAGGAATCCCCAAAGACAGAGCTGCAAACAGGAATTAAAACAAACGGTCTGACGTCTCCTGACTACGGGGTGCCGTTTGTAAAGTTGCACAGTCAAAAATTATCAACATTTTGGTTTATTTAGCTTTTAATGAGAAAAAAAAATATATTTTTTCAAGTCATATTTTCACCTTGTCATACATTTATAAATGTCAGTTTCCAACTAAATATTTAATTTACAAGTTAAATATTTAGGTTACAAACTAAATATTTAGGTGTAAATTAAATATTTAGTTAGTATACTAAACATTTAGGTGTAAATTAAATATTTAATTTATACCTAAATGTTTAGTTTATTAACTAATCCACACTGATCACGTCTTATCATTGAGTTATTGAATATGTGATCAGCTTTGTATCCTGCAGATCTTCAGAACCAAAGGTTTCTGGACCTGCTGGTTTGATCAAAGATGACTTGAGATGATTTCTCCTAAAATTAAACAGAAACCAGAAAGAACCCGCCAGTGTTGATGCGGAATAAACCAAATTAAAGCTGATTATTATTATTATTATTTTTTAATTCCTTACATAATTTCCTGAGGGGTGGATTTTAATTTGGTGCTTGGTAAAGAAATAAAACTTTTCTTTAACCCGACAGCTTTAAGTGTCCCATTTGTTTTATTTCATCATAAATCCACATTTCTGCAAAGTTTTCCTGAAATGCAGCTAAATCTTCAATCATTACGTTTCTTTAAATTGCTTGTTCATTTCTCTTGTTGAGCTGGAAGCAGTTATGATCCTAGGACACAGAACCTGAATCAGATGTTAAATTCCTGCAGATGCTGGATAAACTCCTGGTTGTGTTCGTTTAGAATCAAAGTGTTTAATTCGAGCCGAGCTGTGAGTCCAACTTTGTGCTGATGGAAGATCCTGGATCAGGACTTTCATTCAGCTCCACAGTCTGACGGCATCTTTTCGTTGCTGGAGAGGAAACCTCAGCAGAGGGCGACCTCGCCTCACAGAAAACCTCACGTCTGCTTCCAACTCAGGCCTGAAGGTGAGGAACAGACTCCAGAGACCTGACTTCTTTACTGCAGAGGAGAGAAGTCTCAGTGGAAAATAGATCTCATGGGCTTGTAAAAGATGAAGCTGAAGTCCAGCATCATCATCATCAGAGAAGCCAAAAATAATCTCCCTTCAGGACAACTTGTGCAGACTTGTGTTCATTTGTGGTCCTGGTTCTCTTTAGGCATAAAAGATGTTCTTTCTGTAAACTTGCTCTTGTGACATAAGTCTGACTATGAACAAAAGAAAAGTTTCATGTTTGTTTTTTGGAGTTAGTTCAGTTTCGATCTGGAAACACGACTTAATAAACAGTTTGATCTTCGTCCAAATGTTTTAGATGAACTTCTCTAAGATGTTTAATTTGAACTTGATAAAATGCAGCTTTTCATCAAAATCATAGGGGAAAAAAGATTTTTAGGGGCCAGATCGAGATTGTCCAAGAGCAGTGGTGGAGAAAGTACTCAAACACTGTACTTAAGTAAAAGTACAAATAAACAGACAAAAATGTACTCTAGTA
>JAVCKU010000022.1:1016825-1030362 GCA_032273985.1 Hypsolebias coamazonicus
CTCCACTTGAGGCAGAACCTCACCCTTAACCTAAAAAGAACAATCCACACTCTGAGGACCATGGCCTCAAACTTTTAAGGTGCTGATTCTCGTCCCAGCCGCTGCACACTTGGTTGTGAACCGCTCCAGTGAGAGCTGAAGATCACGGCATGATGACGCCAACAGGATCACATCATCTGCAAAGAGCAGAGATGAATCCTGAGGTTACTGAACCAAACTCCCTCTGCCCCACTGGCTACACCGAGAAATTCTGACCATAAAGTTATGAACAGAATCTGTGACAATGGGCAGCCCTGGAGGAGACCGACTCCCACCCTGAAGGGGTCTGACTTACAACTCAATTCAGTTTATTTTTTTACAGCTCCAAGTCACAACAGAAGTCGTCTCAGTGCACTGAACAGAAACATTAATACACCGGTATATAAAAATAATAATTTAACACTATTTATCTGAGGAGTTTGAATTTAACTCCATCACAGAACTCTCATCTTGAGCAAGCATGAAGGCGACAGTGTAAATGAAAAACTCCCTCTTGAGGAAGAAATCTTTAGCAGAACAGGCTCAGGACAAGCAGCCGTCTAGTTTCGACCAGCTGGATTTGGTAGGAACAGATACACAATGGCAGGTCAAGAATCACGTTAAGACAGAAATAGTATCAAAACTGTTCAATTTTAACAATTCGTTTAAGGAAATGAGGTCAATTTGTCCTCTAGTATTCCAAGTTTATAGCAGCATAACATGCTGACCCTAACTATAGGATTTATCAAAAAGGAAATTCTTAAGCCCAGTCTTAAAACTGGACAATGTGTCAGTCTCACGGGCAGAAACTTGAAGTTGGTTCCACAAGAGAGGAGCCTGATCACTGAAAGATCTTACTCCCATTCTGCTTTTGGAAACTCTAGAAACCACGAGTAAACCTGCAGTCTGAGAGCGAAGTGCTCTGTTAGGAAAACATGGAACAATAAGATCGCAAATATCTCGCACTTCTTGTTTAGTGACTGAATGACCTGTTGTAACTGACCCCATTTTCATACAGAGCACCTCCACAGCGTACCTCGAGGAACACGGTCAAATGTCTCCAAATCCAGAAAACACGTAGACTGGATGGCCAAACTCCCATGACCCCTCGACGACCCCGTTGAGGATAAAGCGCTGGTCCAGTGTTCCACGGCTGGAACAAACATCTCACTAATGATAAATGAATCTATCTTAATTTCTGAAGTGTTTTGCAGCTGATGAAATCACAAACATGAGGACAGAGGCCAACATGGGTACAAGAAATCTGAAATGGAGACAAATTAATGGGCACAACCAAAAAACACGGATTTACAGACAGCATGGACTAAAAACACGTGACTTTCAGAAACTGGTTGCTCAAAACGTGGCAGCACGGCTTGTTGGTCACAGTCAAAGTTCACTTCATTGAAAAACTCACATTTTCTGACGATTCTGAGTCGGCAAACAGTTTCCCAGCAGTCATAGCTGCTTTTTGTCATTCGTTGATCCATTTTCATTTCCCGTTTCTCCTTTCCAGGTCGCGAGGAGCTGGTGCTCACGTCCAGTACAAACTGGGTGAAGCCGGGACACCCTTGACTGGTCTCCAGTCCATCACAAGGCACTGCCGTTTCCATGTGGACAGGAATGAAAATATTCTGACGACCTTGCACACGAGCAGTCGTCAATCAAACGGTTTGTCTTTCATAGAAAAACAACTTAAGTAAACTCACCTCAAAGTGTGACCATACTTCTCACTCCATGTGTGCTTTAAAGGACATGTTACCACAGATTTTAACTTTTATTTTATCATGCACATGTTCATGACGACAAAAGTTTTAAAGAAATATGTGCACGCAGTAGCATGTCCAAGTCTTTGAAACAAGCTGTTCAAATCTGCACAGCTCACCATAAATTTGTTTTATTAATTTCGGCCTTCTCAGGTAAAGATGACACGCGCAGACTTCAGACTGAGGAGAAACGAGCACGTGTGCCCTCAGCAGGTTTAAATCACCGGAGCCTCCATGGTACAAAATTAGGTGAAGGACAAACTGCGGATTGTGATTCATCGCTGCATCCTCGCCGTGAGCCGGCAGAGCAAGTTAAAGGAAAAGGCTCCAGCAGCTTTCAGGAGTGTGTCCTAGTTAGAATGTGCTGTCAGGACCCGGCGCCTCCGTGTGCAGTCATCTGCCGCCGGTCCGGTCCAGGCACGTCAAGGCGCCGGTCATTAGTGGAACAACGGAGCGGTCCGACGATGAAGCTGAGCTGCACTTTTCTGAGGAATTTGTTGAAGCAGGAGAAAAGAGAAGCTGGTTTTTAAACTTTATGACTGCAGGGTGAACGCATCCACAACGAGCGCACTCGAAGTTCACTTTTATAAACGCCACAAGTTTGTCTTTGAAAACGTGGGACGAAAAGACGAAGCAAGTTAAAAGATTAAACACGTGGATAGATATTCATAATTCTCTAAAACTCAAGAAGAACGAGATTTATAATCATCCATTTCCACGACAGGCAGGCAAGGATGTAACCGTGTCTCTGTTAGTGTGACTTTTAGCACAGATTCTAGTTTAAGATGGCCACCAGAGTTAAAGTTAGCCAACAGAAAATGTTTAAATCTCAGTTATTGTGACAAATGCTGACCTTGGAGTGGAAGTAGCTGAGAGTCATTAACAACACGTGTTCTGAGCACACAAATTCTGAGGTTCAAACTGTTCGTATCTTGAAGAAGGCAGAAGAAAAAAGGTCACAAAGCACAAGAAAGCTACATGTTAACAAGAGTACCATCCATCGTCCATCCAACATCCATAATCCATCCATACTTCCATAATCTATCATCCATCCAACCAGCCAACATCCATCCATTCATCCACCATCCATAATCCATCCATCCAACATCCATAATCCATCCAACATCATAACCCATCCATTCTTCCATAATTTATCATCCACCCATTCATCCATGGCATCATCCATAATCCATCCATCCATCAATCCATCATCCATAATCCATCCATCCATCCAACATCCATAATCCATCCATCCAACATCCATAATCCATCCATCATAACCCATCCATTCTTCCATAATTTATCATCCATCCATTCATCCATGGCATCATCCATAATCCATCCATCCATCCAACATCCATAACCCATCCATTCTTCAATAATCTATCATCCGTCCAACCAGCCAACATCCATAATCCATACAGCCAACATCCATAACCTATCCATCCATCCATCCATGCAACATCCATCATCCATAATCCATCCAACATCCATAGCCCATCCATTCTTCCATAATTTATTATCCATCCAACAGCCAACATCCATCCATTCATCCATGACATAATCCATAATCCAACCATCCAACATCCATCATCCATAATCCATAATCCATAATCCATCCATCCATCCATCCATCCATCAATCCATCATCTGTAATCCATCCATGTATCAATCCATCATCCATAATCCATCCAGCAACATCCATCCTCCATAATCCATTCAACATCATCATCCATCCAACATCCATCATCCATCCATCCATTCATCCATCCATCATCCATAATCCATCCATCCAACATCCATAATCCATCCAGCCAACATCCATAATCCATCCAGCCAACATCCATAACCCATCCATCATCCATGCAACATCCATCATCCATAATCCATCCAACATCCATAATCCATTCAACATCCATCATCCATGCAACATCTATCATTCATAATCCATCCAACATCCATCATCCATCCAACATCCATCAGCCATCATCCATCCATCAATCCATCATCCATAATCCATCCATCCAACATCCATAATCCATCCAGCCAACATCTGTAATCCATCCAGCCAACATCCATAACCCATCCATCCATCCATGCAACATCCATCATTCATAATCCATCCAACATCCATAATCCATCCAACATCCTTCATCCATCCAACATCCATAATCCATCCAACATCCATCATCCATAATCCATCCATGCAACATCCATCATCCAAAACCCATCCATACATCCATACATCCAGCCAACATCCATCATCCATAACCCATCCATCCATCATCCATCCATCTATCCATCCATCCATCATCCATCCATTTATCCATCCATACATCTGTCCATTCATCCACACTGTGTGAGAGGCAGGGGACACCTGGACAGGTCTCCAGTCCATCACAGGGCACCAAGAGGACCATATTATTCCTTCTTTTGTTTCTCATGCCGTTTTCTTTCAGTTGGTCTCTTCTTCTGTGATCGTCTCACCTCAAGTCAAATTGCACAAACATCTTGGCAACAGTTGTACACAGGAAACCCTTCTTGATACACCCTGGACTCAAACCTGCAGCCTCAGGATCATGAGATCACCGTAGGGACTGCTGAGCTCCCACAGCCTTCATCAGTCGTAATACAACAAAGAAATCCCATTTTCTGATCTGAGCTCCGTCATCCTCGCAGAACAATAACGACATGACATTTGGAACTGAGCCTCTTGAACCAGCACAAATAACACCCCACACACATACGCTGGGAGACATAATTAATCAGAAAACGCTGCCGTCCAGCTCAGAGACGTGACTTTTAGTGTTGACTGTT
The DNA here is from genome assembly GCA_032273985.1 of Hypsolebias coamazonicus. Classification (NCBI taxonomy): domain Eukaryota; kingdom Metazoa; phylum Chordata; class Actinopteri; order Cyprinodontiformes; family Rivulidae; genus Hypsolebias; species Hypsolebias coamazonicus. The sequence continues at coordinate 1,021,427 of JAVCKU010000022.1, forward strand.
TCGGTTTCTTTAACCACGGACTGCTCGTCTCCTCAGACCTTTCTGTGTTGGCGCTCCCTTCACAGTGTCAAAAGATTACCCGGCCGAGGCGCATTAAAATGAACAAAGTGCTCAGCAATTCCCATTAGCTGAAGAATTTCTCTGAATCCATGACCCTCGGGGAGGCCTGTCGAGAAGAAATAGCTCCACTAATTAAGTGAAGGGATTGTACGGCAAGTCAAGAGTGGCGAACCAAGTGGACATAAACTTTGACTAAAACTAAAAGAATTTGCGGTTGAAGCACTTTCTTTCACCCCGGGGGTAGGAAAGGATTAGGGCAGTGGCATCACATTGTGTCTTCCCGCCCTTCAGCCTTGGAAAGCACAACGATGGCGTTTACGTTGGACGGCCCCGCAGCTGAGGAGCACGCGGGGAAACGCTGCGGCGACGCCTGCAGCTGATTAACTCCAATCGAGGACTCATTAACATTCCTGTGGGATCATCACGCGCGCACGGTTGTTGATGAAAATCAGTACTGACAAGTCTATAATTACGGGACACTTATAAATTGGTCTGGACGACCGACTCCTTTCAGGACGAGGGCGCGGTGAGAGGAGAGTGATGAGGACGAGCTGACACTTGCAGAGTCGGACTGCGCTTCTGCTGATTGTTTTGTCAACATGTAATCTCGACGCAGCGTCACAAGGGGAAGGTTGTCAGCTGAGACTCTGAATTATGCAGACACTCTAAGTGAGATGTAATGACACCGGCAGAGGGAGGGAACCATCGCGCCTCCTCTTTTTCCTCCTTTATGGTCCAGCCCGGCTGCCCTTGTCTTTTCCCTCGGTGCCTCGGCACGTCCCACTTTCACAAAAGGCAAGATTTACCTCTTTCTGGACAAGGAGAGCCCACTTTCACCAAGATGAAGGCTATTTATTTCCCCTCCTTCAGCGGGTGGCAGATTGAGAGCTTGATATACAGGTTATCACTGGTGTATGTAGGTTTCCTCCTCTGAGGATCTCACGGCAGCCCAGTTTTATCAAGGGGTGGTAGTGGTGGTGGGGGTGTTACTGTCTTCGTCACAGTGTGTGTATATATAAAACAGACTAACATGGCAGGTAATAAAATGTTCCGCCATACAGACTAAAGGCTGCGTCAGACACGGACTTTGAATAGCAGATGTCCTGCAGGGTCCCCTGGATGCTGAGTTGATGCCCAGGATCGTGCTCCACTTCCGACATGGCGATCAGCCTGTCGCTGCTAACTGGACATCTGCAGCCAGATGACGGCAGATTACCTCCTGATGTCTCCTGATGGAGGACAGCTGCCAGTCAGGACACTGATCCAAATGTGGAACCCCCTCCAGGACAAGTTGTTGGAAACGCTTTAGCAACTTGATGGTCTTCAGCCAGCGTGGCTCAGCGTCTGTAACTGTTACTGTGGTTCACGCCCTTCCTGCAGAAAACATTCAAACCTAAAATATGTTGCTTTAAGAAACACGTCTGTTAGGAAATAACACATTTACTTATTTTACGTGAACTCGGTCCAACACAATCTAGGGAACCGGTTTACATATATTTTTATTTTATTTTATTTTTATTCATACAGATAGTCTCACTGAGTCACAAGGACTCATTTTCAAGAGGGACCTGTTTAGGAGCAGATGGTGGGGGTTGAGGGCCTTGCTCGCAAATGGGGGTGGAGACAGGTCTTGGTGTTTCACCTTTTCCACCCACATTTTGATGTTGTCAGTTCGAGGAGTTGAACCGGTGACTTTCCGATCACAGGCCCGCCTTCTCTAACCTCTGTGCCACCACTCACACTCATGTGGTGGTAGCCATTTTGGATTTAGACGTGGCAACCTAATTTTTGATACTGATTTTAATGCAGCCACACACCAAAATAAAAGGTGGCATGTTGCTTATTTTTCAAGTTGTCATGCTCGCAAGATGGACGACTGGTCCAAGTCCCCTTTCATTTTACGATTGGAGAAAAAAATCACTTTCACAAATCCAATAACACAAAATTTAAATCCACATCTGCAAAGTCCAGTCAGGGTCAGAAACCACAAGATAAAATAATCCACACTTACAGAGACGATGGGTGCAAAGCGGCGGGCGAATGGGCGAAACGCATTTCTTCAAGCAATGCTGCTTTTTAATAGTCTGAATGTTGATGAAGCGTTCACTCTGTTGTGATCCTCTTTTTGTATGTACGGTTTTCAGCATCTTTCTCGTCCTGCAGTTTTCCAGTTGTTTCAACAAATGATGAATCAAAACATTCAGCTCTTTCAGGACAATCCTGCTGTGACTTTTGGTATTGGTGCAACTTTAGCTTTTTGAAATATTAAGCCATTTCTGCTAGTGTTTGTCTCACAGAAAATGAATTGAGCTCATTTTACATCTTTCAAATCTTTAGATGTGTTTACGTTTTACTGCTCCTTTCACATTTTGTTATGCTTCAGCTTCTTTCAGCTTCCTTGTGCAAATTCAAACCTTTCAGCTACTTTCAGTTGTTTTTACAGCTGTTTTTTTGCTCCTTTCACACTAACTACAACATTTTTGTGCTCCTTCTAATTTCTTTCTGCTAATTTCAGCTTGGTATGCTCCTTTCAGCAAATTTCAGCTTTTTCTGCTATTTCAGCTGTTTTTAATGCTAATTTTAGCTTTTTCAGCTACTTTAAGTCCACATTTATTGCACTAATTTCTACTTTTACTCCTTCTTTCAGCCTAACTGGGCAAAATTGTGCTCTCTCCACTTCCTTCTGCTAATTTTAAATTATTTCTTTCTTTCAGCCACTTTTCAGCTGTTTTTTTTTGGTGCTAATTTCAGCCTTTTTAGCTAATTTCCTAATTTTTGTGCCAATTTTAAACCTAATTCAGCGAATATGTGTTATTGCTGCTTTCTTTTGCTAATTTAGTCTTATTCTACTTCAGCTAAATTTCAGCATTTTAGCTACTTTTCAGCTGTTTCTGCTAATTTCAGCCTTTTTTTTTTTCCAATCCAATTTTATTCATTTATTTCTAATTTCTGCTTATTTAAACCTAATTGAGCAAATATGTGTTCTTTCTGCTTTCTTCTGCTGCCTTGGGCTTGTTCTTCCATTTCAGCAGGTATTTAGCAGCTGTTTTTCAGCAAGTGCTTCAGCAATAAGCATTCACATTGTATTTTTACAGGAAATGCAACTTCTCTAGTTTTGACTTCTGTTTCTGCCCATTAGAAACACGCATGTGAACATGTGACATCATGACTTTCTGTTGCTATCTTCACTGTTGTTCTCCATGGAAGAGGAACCCCACAATAAACTATGTTAAATGTAATTTATTCAACAATAAAACCACATAAAAATAAAATGATTTTAATAAAAGTAAAAAAGTTGGAACCGTATGCCCAAAATTTACACCTAACCATTAAAACCTGCTAAAATAAGTGAAATTTAATTTATTTTTTCAAATTATCTCATGATTTTATATCATATATGGCACTTTTATAATTTTACGCAGATAATGAAGAATGCGGCTATAAAAACAGCAGGATTAGCTGTTCAGGCACCGTGATGAGCCCAATAATAAAAGCATAAAGCAGCAGGTCACTGAGCTGCTGCTTATTTTCATTTCACAGAATGGTCCACCTCCAACCCCCCCGCACCACGAGGAACCAATGCTTTTAACATATGGAGCCGCTGCACAAAACAAAACTCAAAGAGAAGAGCTTGTCCTCTTGAACTGAAGCTCCTCGCTGTCGTGTTTTAAAGCTTCTGATGAAGCACCTGAACGTGATTGATCCACAGGACTGGAGAGGTTGGAGCAGACGTGGTACTGGGACTGATCTCGTATCTCCGGCAGGGCAGAAATATGAATGGCTGCCGTCTCTGCCTGGGCAGCATATCACATTAATTAACCACCTCCATGCATCATTCTCCGCCCCCCCCGGCCTGGATCGCAGCCCAGAACAAAGAGACTCAAAGTCATTTGAGTTGAGGGTTGCGGGGCAGAACCTACGTGAAATAAAAGATTCTGACTTCGCTGCTGGAGAATACAAATCAGGGAGAGAGATTGGTTCAAACAAGACATTTAAAAAATAAAATTCACCTTGGTTCCTCTTAGTTAATTTTTTACAGAAACTTTACCGGCGCTCGAACGTAAAAAGTACCAGAAACGTAACCAAATACAGTACATGAAGTGATTTATTTACAGTGAAACGATGAAGTGGAGTAAACACAGTGGAAATGTCTGCGAAACATCAGCAGCTGTGTGGAGCAGCTGGATAATGCAGGTTGCAGATATCTTACAGGACGTTGGTAGATGTGCAGCAGAGAGAGGACGACTGGGGATTCCAGGATGGAGAAGTTCCCACTGGAAGGAGCACAGGCGGAACGTGAAGGCAAGCGGATGGAAGGCGTAGGAGCAGCTGGAGAAGATCCACAAGGAAGGTTAGTAATTCGCAGGGGTCAAGGGTTCAAGAACAGCCACAGAGGTCCAGGAGTCTCAGGAACCAGGTTCTGTGTGAAGGCGAGGAGAACAACGAGGTAAGATTAACTTCATCAGGAGGATTAACACAAATAGCAGAAATACCAGAAGGTAACGCTCTTCTGCAGCCTCTGGTAGTCCTGGTGCTCGTTACTGGGATGACTCTCAGCTGTGGGTGGTTGACTCCACCTCTGGGCTCAGGAACCTGCAGGAAGAGCTGCAACCTACACTCTGGACACACGAAGCTTCAGCGTGATGAACTGAACTGTCTGGTTGGATGAAAATAAAACCAGCACCACGGTACAGTGGTGACACTGTGACAGCTGCAATTTAAAACCTCCATCAAAGGAGCTGCTGTTTGACTCCTCTGTGTTTCATCAAGGTTCACTTTTAAAAATCCACACATGACAAACTATGATTCAGCACTGCAGCATTTTATTTGACTGCACAGTGTATTCAATTCAGTTTATTTATATAGTGCCAGATCACAACAAAGTTGTCTCAGGGCACTTTACAGGAGCATTCACATAAAAGCCAATTAGTAAAGTTCTCTATCTAAAGAATCCAGCAGACATGTTGAATCTTGGCTTCGTTGCAGTCTCCCATCCTGAGCAAGCACAGCGGCGACAGTGGAAAGGAAAAAAAAATTTTTTTTTAAAAAGGAATAAACCTCCAACAGGATTTTTTAGCCATGGTCCAGACGAGAAAAAGCCTTGTGTGAACTTTGACCTTGATCTGTGACCTTGACCTTGGAGCTGGGGTGAAGAAATGTGCACTTACACTCCATCTTGTGATGATGCACATGTGCATCAAGATTTGTTACCTTGAGCAGACCAGATGTTATGGGCAGGGCACCTTGTTTTAATTTTGACCTTGATTTGTGACCTTGATCTTACAGGCGGGGGATGAAAAGTAACGATGCATGTGCAGTTTCAGCACCTTTCGATGGACATGTTTAACAAATAATCAAAGGTGATGGTTTGGTAAATCTTAAATTTTAGTTGTTTCTGCCTCTCTGAGGGTCTTTCTGCTTAAACAGTCAACACTGAAGAAAATCTGTGACAACTGCAGCTGTTCAACACCTGATATTAGGCTTCTTGACCAGTAAAAACTAACTTCAGCATGTTTCAGCGTACATGCTGATTCAGAGCTGAAAGACACGTCTCCTTTTGGTTCCCACAGCTCCTGGAAAACCACCGTAAATCCCACCCTCGATTAAAAGCACAGACGATGGAGAGAGTATCTGACCACCGTTTTCTGGAGTCCAGATTGAGCAGAATCTGACCTGGAGCCTGAACACCTCTGAGCTGCTGAAAAAGACCAGACATGATCGGTTTGACCTGTTACCATCAGGAAAAGGTTCAGATCAATCAAGACAAGAACAAACAGATTAAAAAAAATTGTTTTATCCATCAGCCGTTACATAATTTAACAAAATCTGTAATAAGAACTGAACAAGTGCAATAAGGGACAAGTGTAATTTCAGTCTGCTTGTGTTTCACATTTGGAGTATTTAAATATTTTTTATACAGTTTTTACTTTTACTCTGAGAAGTAAAGCAAGATTTTGTTGTACTTTGATGCAATGATAATAACGGTATATCTAGAATAGAACATAAAAGCTGCCATAAAAATGAGGCATTCAAAAGGAGTGTGGTCCTTGGAGTCAGATTCTAACAACAAACTTTACCTGAATATTTGGAAAACAGGCGTAGTTTTGACCCCGAGGCTTTAGAAACATTAGCCATCTTCAGAATCGACTGAGGTAAGATTCAGATCACGGACGCAGAGCAGGTCGTCTTTAAGGACAGAACCTGCTCCTGAGTCGAACCTGCTAATTGCTGACTTGGCAGGACTCCGTGTGTCCGTAAATTAGAGGAATCACACCTGAAGATCTGGTTCTTTAACAGACTTTTGTTTAACTGTGTCTCATTTGTCTTGTTTTGATGTGCTTATATTTGCCTGATTGTTTCTTTAAATTTGATCCTGTTTTTGTTTGTAAAACTCCTCTGACCTTGAACATTTACCGTATTTTCTGGTGTATAAGTCAGTTTTTTTGCATAAATTAGCATGCCTGCGACTTATACAGCGAAGTGACAAATTAGTTTTTTTTCCAGATTTATAACCATTTTTTTTGGCTGAGATCTGATGATTTCATTCATTCTGACATGGAAAATATTGAACACTACCATTTTCAGCCAGGGCCCTTGACTAATATGGCAATCCAATTGTCTCGTTAATAGGTTAAACTGGCTACTAATGAGACACTTGGCTTGCCATACAAGCCACCTTCGTCTCGCTCCGGAACTCCGGGGGCAAACGTCAAATCTGCTGCACTTTGCTGCTCTGCCCAGGTGAAATGCAGCTGATTTGACCATTAAAGTGCATTTATTAAGGAAAAGTTAAACTGAGACACTCTTTTATTATAATGTCGAGCAAACAAATAATTATTGTAAAATTTTTGAAGAAATGCACAGTGAGTCGTCCCTCTTTGGCCACGTGGTGCTTTTCTCACTGGCCTGTGTGCCTGAATAATTTCAAAGCAAGGTTAAAGATATTTGCAAAATCCACATCCAATAAAAAAGGGTTTGACTTTTTCAAATTTATAAGCAGCAATTCTTATAAAACAAAATATCAAAGGACATATGAGCTGTTGGATTAAAATAAGAACTCAGTGGAAGCAGCATACTTTTAACCTGCTTCCTAAAAGTTTAAAGAAAGCTGCAGCTCTAAAAAAAAAAAAAAAATCTTTCCCAGCCTGTTTTAGGAACGAGTGACACCAACAGAACGTGTGAACAGATGGCTCTTATTTGGATTAAACACTGAACCACTGGTCCGTTAAAAGATGCCGTCATCTGAAGCAGTTCTGATGAATCGGCTGAAATTAACGAGGCTGATTTTTGTTCCTGAGAGGAAGACGAGCACAACACTTTGTGCAGAGTTATCATGTTTTAAAAGGTTTTTCACCTTAAAAACTTGATTCATTCTTAAATTTACTGTGAGAATAACAGAGTTCTTTATTTGATTAAAGTTTATCGTTTAGTGACATGTGGAGTCAGTGTAGGACTTTTACAGTGTTAAAAGTCTACTTCTGAGTTCCCAACAGGAGGTTGGCTTGAAACAGCAGTAAAGGCTACCTATGGGACAGATCTGGTTGGCAGACCGCAGACTGACGAAGTCCTCTGGATGTGGGATGAAATATTTCTCAATTAAAGAAACTGGTCCAGATGACACAATTTAACCATTTTTTATTACAGGAGAAAAGTATTTTCCTTATATTTATTTATTTATTTATTTATTTGGAGGACAAGTCAGGAAGTCAACAGTTTGACCCTCCTGCTGCCCTTGAGTCAAAGGCCTGAAACCGTCTGATAACGCTACTGTTTTAGATAAACAGACGATCCAGTGTCTTCAGATGTTACAGTTGGGTTTTATTAGAGCAGCCGACGGTGAAGCAGGAAACTGTTACAGGAAGCTTCAAGACGTCGTCTGAAGCGACTGCAGGAAACCAGATGAAACATCTGCCCCTCGATTTAATGTTCTGGTTCCTGCTGAAACGGCCGTGACAGTAAAAACTGCAATCGGCCTTTCAGGATCACACACTCGTTAAGTAATGGGCGCAATCAAACATCGCTGCAATCAAATTAAAACAGACACTCATTTACTCGACAGGTTCTCATGTGAAGTAATGAAAGCTAAAGTTATCATTTTTAAAGACAAAATAACTCCTTAATGAGAGGAAGAAGGATGTTGTCTGAAGATAAATGGACTGAATTAAAGATTTCCAGACTCAGCTGTTTGTATTATCCTCTTTAAAGTCTTGCTGAACGATATTTGCAGAATGAAAATGTGCATTTTCCTGCTGAGACGAGACTCTAACGTCATGTTGCCATTAAAGCAAGTAGCTATTGAAAGATTCTTCAAGCTGCACGTCCTCAAACCCTGCTGTCCAAACTCTTACATGGTGTTATTGTCCACTTTTGAAGCGCACCTGTCCTCTAATTTTAACACTTTCAGCCCTTCCATTAATTCATGCTGCAGAGCCACTTCTGTCCACTCGGAGATAAGGAGCAGCAACAATGCTGCTGATCAGAATCTCTTGTCATTTTTAATTCATACAGCACCAACCTCACTGCAACGGGCTGTAATACTGACCCCCCCTTTGGTGTTTGGCAATGCAAAGATTCTTGGACAGAAGGCGACCCTCGTCCAACCAGAAGGAGCAGTTTGGTCATGAAGAACGGTCAAAAATGTGCAGGTCAAATGAATCAAGAGCCGAGGATGCTTGATGCTGGAACTGGTGGTGGAATATTAACAAGGACAAGGAGGGCTGGGCGGGGTGCACATGTAGGATTCCAGTTCGTTCTGAAGGTGCCTGCGTCCAGGATGGTGCCGATGAGCGGTAACTGTGGATTCATTCAACTTTTATTTAGGCAGGTTAATCCCATTGAGCCTCGAGGACTCATTTACAAGAGAGACCTGGTTTCAA
>JAVCKU010000022.1:1030462-1043228 GCA_032273985.1 Hypsolebias coamazonicus
GGAGGCCGTCCTGTCCCTCGTCGACTCCTCCCAGGCAGGCAGCCACAGCCAAAGTGGTTCAAGACAAGAAAGTTCATTCTCAGTAATCCAGGACCTGATTGAGAGTTATCAGATAGTTGAATGATACAAGTACATGCCAAGTTCAAACATCATGTCAGTGGACCTTTAAGGAGTTAAGGTTAAAAACTTTAAATTCAGATTCAATGTAGTGAAATTCATTTTCAAACCAATGCATTCAATTTCCACTTTTGCACATACATATTCAGTCTGAGCTATTTAAATTCAGTTTCTGTTGGCACAAGTTTATTCTCATATAATGCCATTGTGGTTTAAGATAATGATTTATTCATGAAACTGAAACTATGTAGTGTTAATGCAGTCTTATTTTGCAGCATGTTTCAAAAGGGTAAATGTCACCTACCACAGCTATAGTATTGGATTAGCCTGGTAAAAGCCCATCGTTCTTTGCTTTGCTTTGTACAGAGGTTCTCTACTCAGTTATTGAGAAGCCTTTGCTTGTTGGAGGAGTGAACTCTGTTGAATTTTAAATTGATAGAGATTGAGTAAATTAGATCCAAACGTCTCATTGTGATGTGTAGAGCGCCAGTTAAGGAAGCTAAGCTAAGAAGCTTACTCCTTCTGTTCGATGATTGGCCTGGTTGAAATTCTATCAGAGAAATCCTTGTTTATGGGAGAAATCCCAGACAGAGCAGTGAAAGGAAACTAGAACTGAGTGGAACTTTCTGGTGGCAATGATGTAAAACAGAAAAAAATGGGGCTGGCATTAGTTGTTTTAAAAAGTATGTTAACTTCACTTAGTGTGAACTGCCTGATTATACTTCTAAAATTATAATTTTCCTGAGAATGAAATGCTATCAACTTAAAAACAAGTAAATGAAGTAAATATCAGCAAAATGCCAATCAGAATGCATGTTTGATAAATGGAATGCAGTGGTCAACAACTGAAAATTGTACAAGCTGAGAACTAGCCTGTCATGGATACTTAAAATTATTTATTATTTATTTGTTCAAAGGATACTGACATTGATGCACACAAAGGATTTGAAGAAATGATGATGGCAATATACGTGGTCCGACCTGAAGATGCAGATGATGCTGACTCATTGGGGGATGTTGGCGTCATCATTGAAGGATGCACTGTGATGCAGGAACTAAGAGATGTTGCCAGTGGGTGTGCAATTCTACTTGGCTTGATCTACAGTCTCAACCTGAGTTATCCCAAGCATCTGAAATACACCTTTGAGTTCTTTCAAAAGGTGCTGATGGGGTTGGATGGAGGCAAGCTTTCAACAAAGGTGCAGGTACTCAAAAATAGACTTCACGAGTGAAGCAGAAGAGCCAACTTTAACAGTAACATTTTAAGAAAACCTTTTTGTGTGTGTGGGGGGTGTTCTCGGCGCATACAATGTTGCCAGGATCCATGGGCAACGCAAAGACTTCAAAGACTTCATAGCTATTTTTTTCTCTGTTTGCTTTTCACTTTGAAGACTCCATTCTATACCCTTCACTGTTTCATTATATGATCATCAGAAATTAGGTGCATGCATGAGTTCTTTCAAAAGGTGCTGATGGGGTTGGATGAAGGCACGCTTTCAACAAAGGTGCAGGTACTAAAAAATAGACAATGAGTGGAAAAAAAGGCAGAAGAGACAATTTTAACAGTAACACTTGAAGATACTTTTTTTTTGGGGGGGGGTTTGTTCTGTGCGAAGCATACAATGTTGCCAGGATCCATGGACAAAGCAAAGACTTCAAATGACATTTGTAGCCTGGCTTTCATTTTTTTTTTTTTTTCTCTGTTTGCTGTTCACTTTGAATACTCAATTAAATACCCTTCACTGTTTCATTATATGATCATCAGAAATTAGATGCATGCATGTGTTGAATCATTTAAAATTAATGGAAAATGTATAGAAACTGTCTTATTTGCACTCAAATAATTTAAGCATGATGTGAGAGGAACATAATTTTTTTTTTTAAGTGAGCTATTTCAGTTTCTACACTGAATATCTGAGGCTGTGCAGAGCAGCACTGCTTACTTGTTTTGGATGAAAACAATCCGAAGATAGTTTGTGATTTATTTTAAATTTTCAATAATTCGAGCATATAAGTTTTTGATAAAGCGGACTGCTTTCTTGTTACCAAATGGTTTACTAAAAGTTACTGAAGTCGTAAAACTTGAACAAGATCCACTGTACTAACTAAAGACTGATTAACATTTGTGAGAGGCATTATTTAGCCCCTTAAAATGTGCAATATATGATTTTTTTTCTGCTGCTTTTTACCTCAGACAGCATGCTCTATCAGTTCATGCTAATGTGGAATGTAATGCATGCAGCATGTTCTAAGACATTCTCGAGATCTACAGGAGTCTGTCTTGTCGTTTGCACTCAAATAGTTTAGCACACTGGTTGTGAGATTGTCATTTTCTGTGTTTTCCTACCTGAGTTATTTGAATTTGCACTTAAAATCTGCATCTTTGCAGAGCAGCTCATATTGGTTTTGAATGAAAACAGTTTGAAGAGAGTTTTCATGTGAGCTACCATTTTTTCCCCCCAATAAATCCAGAATGCAGTTTTAGGTAGGGCATGTTCTTGTTAGCCATGGTTTGCTAAACATTTTACTGAAGCATAAAAAATTATTGCATCTTATTTTGGTCAAGGCTTCTTTTTTGTGTTTGCATTTAAAAGCAATGATTTACAATTTTTTTATGTGTATCAATTTTATTGGTAAAAGATTTATTTTTAAACAAGCTTTGTTTAATTTGTTTTTACATTGACTTGGAAATACTTGACCTTTATGTCTATTTTGTAACTGCCATGTTCCTAAATTTGAATTTTTAATAAAGTTGAAGGTTTAAATTTGTTAATTTGTTTCATTTATATAAAGACATGTAAAAAAAAATTCAATGTTGTAATTACTTAACCCAGTTATGTGACCTGGTTCCACTAAACCTGGTTGTTTAAATTGAACATGAGTATATTAGGTTCAACTAACATAATCAAATAACTTTAATACAACTCAGTAATGTTGAGTAAACTGAACTAAACTGGTATAAGTAAATTCTAATAGCATCTGTTAAATTTAACTTAACAACATTAAGTTAAACAAACTTAAAGCTCCAATGCTGAACTTAGTTAAATCAGTTTGCTTGAATTTACTTTAATTATTATGTTAAAAGTAAATTAATAATACTCTTTACATTTACTCAACTCAGTTTAGTGGAACAGGGTCACTTAACTTGGTTAAGTAAATTGAACACTTCATTTATTAGAGTGTGACACATTTTCAATTTTACAAACTATAATTTAAATATGAAAAAGGCACTTGTGCGATCTACTGTATGCCCCATGTGCAGGCAACTTGATATTTATCATTTCCTTTACGTTTAATCTATTCAAACCCGTGTGTTGGCTCCAAATCCTTCCCAAGTTTCAAACCCAAACAGCGTGTCAACATCAGGCTAATTAGATGCAGCTCCCGCTCCGTTTTATCTCCTCGTTGACTTCCAGAGCAACACTAGAGGAGATTAAATGCACTTTTACCATATTTTTATCCAACACAAGTGCACAGAAGAGGAAGTAAGCAGATTGCGGAGGCTGTAATTGCTCCGTGAGGTCTGAGGAGTAATGTCTGCTTCACCGAGCCTCGCAGCTCTAATGGGCCTGTTTGTTAACAAGTGTTTGAAAAGTATTTATTAATTACAAAAGGACGCCTCACAAGCAGTCGAGGTATTTCTTGTATTTTGTCTGCGTGCTTATTATTACTTTTTTTTGTTTGTTTTGGGCTCCACAGACACGTCTGCAGATCTTGCTCTTCAGGCTCTTCACGACAGCGGCTCCATTTTTAATTTAGCAGGAAGGAGTCCCCGAGGAGCACTTACAGAAAATGAGAACAAAAAGGTGTTTGTTTAGACGCGCCGAGACTGAAACAGATGTTTGTCGGCTAAATAAGACGTCAGGAAACTCTGACAACCTCATTTGCATAAGAACGAGGCTGTTTGAGGTGATGTAACTCCAGGAGCTGCAAGTTTATTTATTTTTTAAATTTTTTATACACCCACCCAACGACTGATTGCCAAGCCCATTAAAAACCTCTAACAACCGAGCTAAACGAGCTTTTTGGAGCAGCAATTTATCACAGACCTAATTAGCCAACATTACTTTCACTTTGGGCTGGACTATTTATTTTAAATCAAAGGACTGATGTGGACTCTGAGCAGGAGGCTCCTGCTCGTCACCGCCCAAGATAAATGGACATTTTACGCACCACTGCGCCCAAATATATAAAAACTTTTCTGTGCTTTTGAAAGTTTCAGCTGTGGGGAGGCGTCGTCGTCTCAGGAGCACACTTTACCGAAGTCAGCATTGGAGATGTTTGCCGTTCTTCTCTGATGGTTTCTCTGATTTAACATCTCTGAGATGATCGTCCTGTTCCTGCCCACCCCTCCCCGCCCCGGCTGCTGCTTTGCTTTCCAGACTGACAAACGTGACCCGCTGACAGGCGTCTAAAATAACGAAGGCTCTTTTCTTCTCATGTCCTCCCCCAGGATGGCAGTCCACATCAGAGTGCCTCATCAGTGGAGCTGAAGGAGTTATTGATCACGCTGAGAGCGGCTGCATTTCATTTATTACAGGTAAAACACGGAGGTGAACAAAATGAACCAACTGGTTCATGGTCAGAATGCATATCGCCCGCCACCGTTTCAAACAACGACCTTTTATGTTGAGAAATGACCGTTGCAGCCGTTTTGGTCCACCATTGTAAAATATACACAATCTTCTGCAACTTCCCTGAAGAGCTGTTTGCAGCAATTCAGCTTATTGATATAATGTAATACTAAGTCGCATCAGACGTCGTCTCAGGGCACTGAACAGAAACATTCACATGCATAAAAAGATAATCAGTAAAAGTTCTCTATCTGAGGAAGCAGCAGGCTGCGTTGAACCTTCACTTCATCACAGTCTCACATCCTGAGCAAGCACAAAGGAGACGGTGGAAAGAAAAAACTCCCTTTAACAGGAAGAAACCTCCGGCAGAACCAGGCGCAGGACGAGCGGCCATCTGCTTCGACCGGGTGAGTTTGAGAGGACAGGAAGGAGCACTGTCCATCCATCCATCCATCCATCCATCCATCCATCCATCCATCCATCCATCCATCCATCCATCCATCCATCCATCCATCCCAGATTCTGCCACGTCCCCAGCTCAAAATACGTTGTAAAGGAAGTTCTTCTTTGGTGTTTTAAGGTGGATCGCCTCCTCTCTGTTGCATCACCGCCTCCTTGAGACCGAACCCCACGCTCACGTTTCCGTAAAGGAAGTCTCACTAACGTGAAACGTAAATCTGCCGATCTGCGCTAGATTACTCCGTGGCTTTCTCAAGGACCTGCATGTGTGACACAAAAAAAAAAATCTGAATTTTGGAATTGAAATTTAATTCTAGAACTGAAAATGAAAGTAGTCGCGACTGATTTTTCAATAAAACCGAATACGGTTTCAAAGAAGATGAATTCGGTTTCAAACAGTCTCAGCACACACACAAAAAAGTCCAGATGACCCGACTGAAAATTGATGGATTTTATATGCATGGACTTTGCCAGTTTCAAACCATTAAATTCAGTTCCAGTTTAGTGAAATTCATTTTCAAACCAATTTGACTTAATATCAAATTACGCAAATACAGATTCAGTTTATGATGGCAAACAATAAATAAATAAAAAAAGAAACGTTTACGCAAAGGAGTTTTTCCTCTCTGTTCTCAGTTCATCAGTCTAATCACACAAATATGAATTATCCAAATCTGATTTTCACCTGAATGCAACCCAGACTAATGAAGCTCTTCCTGTTGGAGCAGCTGAATCTATTGATCATCTGGAAATCTCTGGGGATCAAGTTCAACTTTCAGGAATCCATTTAACGATGAGTATTTATAAAAATGGTCAGGGTGGGAGCTGAACGGCACCCAGTTGTCCTGACGAGTCATTTTTTTGGATGATTTTCTTCCAACCAACACGTCAAACATGAGCTCCGGTGTCTGTTTCCATCAGGCTGAGTGATGTGCGGCGCATTAATGCAGCTCAGGCTGTTTGGATTCATCGTGGAAGCTCGTGACACCTCACACACTCTGAAAATGTAAATTTACAAATACTTGTCCAGACTGCTCGGTGACGAGGAATCGCAAAAGCCTTTTGCATCATAACGAGGTTCTGTTAATGGTGTACAGAACAGAACTTCAACAGAAACACGTTGGTCCTGAACGTTTGAGTCATTCTGAGAACTGGGAACTCGTCCCACAGCTGTTGTGCTATTTTAGTCATTCGTACTTTAAAACGTTCGGCTCATTCAGGACGTTCCTGCTCTGACTTTTGCTGTTTGTGAAATGTTACTTTTTGAAATGTTTAACTTTGTCGGCCATGTTTTTCCTCACTGAACACGAATCTCTTCACATCCTTTCAGCTGTTTAAAACCTTTGGCTGCTTATTTAGGCTTGTCTTCTGTTCTGCTTTTTCAGCTTGTTTCTGCTCATTTCAGCTTTTTATTCTGCTTTTTAGCTTTTTTTTCCCCCCAGCTCATTTCTTCTAATTTCAGCTTTTTGCGCTTCTTTCAGCTTTTTCTGCTACATGTCAGCATTTTTCAAGTTTGAGTTTTTTTTTCTATACTTTTTTCTACGTTTTTTTTGGTGATTTTCAGCCTCTTTCTATGTTTAGCTTTTTTTTTTTTAGTTACTTTCAGCTGATTTTCTTCTTCTTTTTATTTATTTATTTATTTATTTATTTATTTATTTATTTATTTGGGGGGGGAAGGGCTTTGATAATCTTTCTTTTAATTTCAGCATTTTTTTGTGATTTCTGGCTTTTTTTCCCTGTTAACACAAGCCCTTTAAACTCATTTAAGTTTCTTTTAAACTCATTTCATCAGGTTTCCACTACTCGGCTTCTTTCTGACAATTTCATTTTTTCATCTACTTTCAGCCACTTTTTTTTTGTCATTCTTTCTACCTTTTTAGCTACAGGTGTATTTCAGGTTGTTCAGCAGTTTTTAGCAACACACTGCATTTTCACATTGAAATTCAATGTCTCATTTCACTTAAAAATCAAGAAAGTTGACTTGTTTTTCATATTTATGGATGATATTCCTGTCTTTAGTAGATTTAAAGTATTACCGGCTGCAGAGCTTCACTACACTCAGGAAGTGACAATCTTTGAAAACATTTGTTAGATGCTGGAACAAAGTCTGAACATCTTAAAGCTCCCGTGACGTGTATTTAAATACAAAAAGGAAGAAATCATCTTATTTAAGACAATTGTCATAATCCAGTTGATTGAACCCATTTTGTCACATAACTGGCATATTTTCTTTTGAACTAGGAGCAGCCAAAGTGAAACAGGAAGTGACATCAAAAGTAACTTCCTGTTCTTGGTTTATTGGAACATTATGATCTTGACCTCTGACTCTTCGACTCTGATAGTGTGCTCAGTTCACATGCATGCATTTCCCTTTGACGTCACATCCTGTTTCTGCACATGCAAATATCAACAACTGCTCATCTCAGCAACGTAATATTTTGGCAATACTATAATGTTATTTTAAAAAATGCATTAATATGTTACAAAAATTTGGTGTTACCGATGCTTTAAACAGATGTCAGCTTGACTGCATATAAACATCTGGGTTCCGTTAATTTAGCTACAAAATTGTGCTTTAAAAAAAAAAAAATCTGACCTTAATATGTTTTTATTTGCATTAATATAAATCAATAACATTTCCATGGTGACTGAGTGAAACCCTGCACCCAGCCACCTTTCCTACCTGACGGCTCTCCACTCATTCTCCTCCGCCTGCTGCTTCAGAGCCAAACTAAAAGTCTGGCTCTGGCTGTGCCACCTCACTTTCTGTGGACAGAACGTGGATTTGCATTTTAAGATATGCTTATTCCATAAAACATTCATGAGTCTAGACCAGAGAACTCAGCAGGACCACACCTCGGCCTTATCAGTCGCACACATTTTGTCCAAATAATTGCTACCAGATTTGTCTTTTGTTTTTAATCACCAATGAGGATCGCGTTTTGGATTCAGGAGGAGAGCTCGGTGTCAAAAGGAAGCTGTTAAAGACCTCTGCTGCCTGTTTTTTCTTCTGTATATTATTCATGTGCGCTCAGGGCGAAAGAGAAAAACCACCTCGTTATGTGTAAAACTTGAAAAATGCCATCGGCCAAGTGGAAACACCACAGAGCAGGAACGGTGTCAGAATGAGAAGCAGGCTGGACGTTTTTAAAAAACATTGAAATTTATTGATTTACAATGAGACTACCGGTAATCTTTAAATAATCAACCTGCTTTTCCAGACTCTTCATGCCCCAAGAACTCCGAGGACAAACCTCTCATCAAGTCAGACAATCGTCATGAAAAGTCCTCAAGTTTCTGCTTTTCTCTGAGATGAGTTGCCTCTGCAGACGATGTTCCAGAGAGGAAAGCAGGGAAGCATGAGGAGTCTGAAGCACATGTCCACAAACATGGCAGTCGACTTAAAAAGTAATTTATTCAGCTGACGGGAGCCGAGAAAGATTGATGTTCATATTTCATCCATCAATGGTTTTCATAATTCACTGGCCTGCTGGATAAGTGCTGGACAGAGCTTGTCAAGCAAGCTGTGGCAGGAACATTCTCGTTCAGACGGCTTCCTGATAATCAAATCTCAGCAGTGAGCAGAGCCAGCGTGGGGCTGCTGGAGGGAGGAGGTATCAGCCCTGCAGCCACTCATGGAAACGAAGAGCTCCTAAAAATCCTCAAACCTTCTGTCACACTAGCAGCAAATGATCGCTCAGAAAGTCCACTGACTGCATGCAGTGCAGTTTGTCCTCTTCTGCTCAGAAAGGAGGACAACATCAATGTTCTGTATGAAACAGCCTCAGGATCACGAATCTGCAGCTCCAGAGCTGCTGCAGCCCCTCATGGACCTTTATGTAGCCGTCTCAAGTGTCTGAACAGAACCGGCACGTCATAAACATACGGACCCGGACCCTTCATATCTAATGTTAAACAGTAAGTACAATGATATTCCTGCCACCGCGGGATTTAAAAAGTGAATATCTGAAGTGTTGGAGACGAGTGTTCATCTGGACAGGGAATGCAAGTGAACTTTAATGTTTTTTCTGTGGAAGGAAACCGGAGAACCCGGAGAAAACCCCTGCACCATGAAGAGAACATGCAAACTCCACCCAGAAAGGCCCCTGGGCTGGGATCTGATCCAGCAACCTTCTCTCTGAAAGGCAACAGCTCTGGCAGCTGATCCACCGTGCCGCCCACCTTTTGTCTTTATAGTTTATCATTCTTGAAACGTAAGAGCGCTGCGTGTAAGATTCAGGCTGTTTGTTCAGTCCTGAACTCTGATGCCGTTTGGATCTGCCAACGGTTTTGAAGAACAACAGAAATCTGGTTGAATCTTGTGTGTTTTCAACAGCTGATGAGTTTATTCTCACACTAAATCAACCTTTGATGACATTCTGACTCTCTTTAAACAGAAGAGGTCAGAGGAGTAGATTAATGGCATGTTGACTCAGCGGAGGTCGTGGTAAACATGGACACTGATCTGCAGGAGTCACTGAGATGTACCAGACCAACTTACTGCGTCTACATTCATACAGAGAAGATACAAAGAAAAGATTCCCTCAAAAGGATGCGTCCCCGGTCCTCACGCTGTCTTTCTGCCACTTCCAGTTCTGTCTCCTGTCTTTTTGTCCATGTCTCTGTCTCCAGATCGTAGCTGGTCTCACCACTGTCTTGTAAACTTTTCTTTGATCTTTGCTGACAACCTTTTGTTGCAAATCACTCCTGAAACTTTTCTCCATCCACTCCATCCTGCCTGGACCTTCACGCTCCTCGACCGGGAACTTCCTGACAGATGGTCTGAATTAAAATCACTTCAGATGTTCCAGGTGTCAACCTTCAATTGCATTTGTCAGGTTTAGTTTTCTTTAAAAAGCAGTCTTTCATAGTGAAAAAAAGGCTGAACACTTTCAGGAAGCCGAAGAAAGAGTGAAACGGCGTGAAGGAGCAGCTGATATCTGAGAGAACGATGTGACGCAACCGAGCCAACGCGGAGGAAAGGATTTAAAACGTCCTCATCAAAAGCTCGTGGAGAGCTAACAGAAGCGTGGCCCGGAACGAGTCGCCTCGCACGATAAACCTGCTGGAGAAGCAAATGAAATATTTACGAGTGAGCTGGAACAAAGAGCAACACAAGTTCATGCTGCTGTCGGAAACCAGCACAGTTTAGGCTCAGACGGAGCCACGACGTGCTGGGAAGTGGTACACCATTAAAAAAAATGTGATTTTAATTGAACCCTATCAATTATTCATGTTTTTAATTAAATGTTTAAATAATCAAACTACTACTGTCACCTCAGTGCTCATGTATGTCCCACAAAGTCCAGGTATCTCTGCTCCAGATTCCTTTCTGACAGAAAAGAGTAATTTATGTAAATTATATGGAGGTTATAATTCAGATAAAAACAATTTCTCTTTGCCTCTGTTTGAATGCTCTTATTGACATTCTCCCCACTGTCTCGTCAGCTAAATAATGATATTAAAAACAATCAAAATGCAAGGAGGCACCAGGCTGCCAGTTAATATTTAATGAGCAATATGCAGCTTGCAAAGAGGAAAATGGGATAGCTGATGGAATTGTTTTCTGCTCTTTTTTTAATTTCACAAAGGGCAAAGGCAGCAGCTATAGATGGCTTTCCTCCGCTGAACCTGGATTCTGTAAATGAGAAAAGTTTGTAGGGAAAGTTGTGTTGTTCCACCTGACTGAGGAGGTCAGAGGTCACCGCTCAAACCTGAGCTGTCAGCGTCACCAGCAGGCGTCCCGCCGCTCGGGGACTCTCGCCGACGTTAACGTGACTAATTGCTTCCCAACACTTCTCCATGGCCGGTGCCGACAGCTCGTCATGAGCTTTTGTTTTGTTCCTCTTCAGAGTCTGACAGGAACCGATGTTTCGGTGAAGAGAAGGCACGCACAGAACTTTGGAAACTATCAAGGATTCCTTGGATTTCCACCAGAGGTATTTATTTCTCTGAATGTGAAGGACGTGTGCCCCTTAATCACAGCTTTGTCTCCCTTTAACACTACTGTAAATGATCCTGATGGTGATGGAGAACTTCTGGAACCAGTACTGGTTTTTTTAAGCACTTTAAACTGAAAAGAACATCCAGAACTCAACAATTGTACAGTTTTGTACAGGCAAAAACTATATATATATATATAAAAAAAAAACTTAAATAACATACAGAGAAAACAGTCCCTTCTTCTGTCTGCATGTTATTCATATGCAAACATCTTTTTTGTAAGCCTTTTATCACCATTTTCCTAACAGACAAAGTTTTTTAACCATTTATGTGTAAAAGTGACGTGGAGTTTTGAAGGACCCACTGTTTTTGTGTTTGGATCGTGCACAGGGAAGAGCTAACCAGTTACTGACTCACCCGAGTTAATGATCTGTATCCTCACCCTGAATCAGGACTCATGAGTCTGAAGTCATATTTAACCCAGATCCTTCACATCACCGTGGTTCCCAATACTGGACCTTGAGGAACACCATCCTCCCTGCATTGAATAAGAGGACGATTAACAGGATGCTGCAGAATATTTAAAGGAATTTCAACCATTGAACCGGGTTTGTTGGAGCAGAGAAAACTCTAAAACATGCAGGGCAGAGTTCCTCGAGGACCAGGGCTGGGAACCATGGAGACCACTAAGTTTGATCAGTAAATGGTCTAACGAACACCATGGATGTTATCTCTGAGGAATATTAGTTGAATCGTAATGTTCCTGACATTATTCTGCAGATCATCTTCTAATGTCTTAAACTTTTTGAAATAAATGAAAAGCTAGTTCTTTTCTGGCTTACAGGGAAGAAGTGATAATCTTCAGTTTGAAAGCCCTCGCTGTCTTGATGTTTGTTGTAGCGGCCACTGACAGGTATGTGTAATGAAGTTTTCGCTCAGCAGTGTTTCAGACAGGTGCATCAAACTGAGTTTTTTAAGTCAATTCAGTTTATTTCTATAACACCAAGTCACAACAGAAGTTGTCTCAGGGCACTGAACCGAAACATTCATACATTTGTATATAAAAATAATAATTTAACATTATTTATCTGACGAACAGTCTGCTTTGAGTTTGACTCCATCACAGAACTCTAATCTTGAGCAAGCATGAAGGTGAGAGTGGAAAGGAAAATCTCCCTCAAGAGGAAGAAACCTTTAGCAGAACCAGGCTCAGGACAAGCGGACATCTGCTTCAACCGGCTGGGTTTGAGAAGAACAGATACACAATGGCAGGTCAAGAATCACGTTAAGATAGAAATAATATGAAAACTATTAAATTTTAACAATTAATTTAAGGAAATGAGGTTAACTTGTCCTCCAGTAGTCTAAGCCTATAGCAGCAATCCAACCTATTAATGATAGGATTTATCGAAAAGGAAAGTCTTAATCCCAGTCTTAAAACTGGACAATGTGTCAGCCTCATTGACAGAAACCGGAAGTTGGTTCCACAAGAGAGGAGCCTGAGAACTGAAAGATCTGCCTCCCATTCTGCTTATGGAAACTCTAGAAACCACGAGTAAACCTGCAGTCTGAGAGTGAAGTACTCTGTTAGGAAGATATGGAACAATAAGATCTGTAATATAAGATGGAGCTAGGTTGTTGAGAGCTTTGTAGGTTAGAAGTAAGATTTTTAA
>JAVCKU010000022.1:1196501-1220486 GCA_032273985.1 Hypsolebias coamazonicus
TTTTTTTTTTCAAACTATGCACACCCTGTTACTACTTCTGGACATAAAATAAATCAAAAGACAGAAATTTGGTTATATTTGTTTATTTAATTTAAAATACTTATAAGCTTTCATAGAATTAATGAAATAAAAATGTTGGTGTTAGAGAAGCTGACATGGAAATGTGTAAATTACTTAAGAATAAAAATAGCAAAAACAATTGCATTGCTGTATAAAGTTAAAGAGTTTATGAATGACAAAGCTTCGGACATATTATATAATGTAATGATTGTTTCATATTTTTTGAAGTTTGGGGGGAAAGCATGCAAAACAATTACAAATCCTATTTTCATTTTACAAAAAAGAGCTATAAGAATTATTAGTAGGAAGTGCTATGGTCTCACAACTAATATATAATTTCATCAGTTGAAATTATTAAAATTTTATGGTTTGGTTGAACATAGTATTTTACAAGTCATGGATAAAGCTCATAAAAAATATTACCCCCAAATATTAAATTAAAATTTGTTAAAAAAGAGAATCGTTATAATCTTGAATGGAAATGTTGGTAAAACCTCCAATTGGAACTAGTCTGAAGGAGCTGCGTTGTAATTCAGGGAATAGGATTGTGGAATGGCCTCGATATCACGATAAAAATTCCTAAAACAATTGGTTGGGAAGATATGGTGCCAAGTGAAGGATGTCTAATGTTTTTTTTTTTTTTTGTTGTTGTTTTTTGTTTGTTTTATTCATGTACTGGATGTACTGTAAGCTGCACCTTAATTTATTTTCCTTAGTTTATAAACATTTCTGTGGTTTAGGTTACAGTAGTCCCTCACTATTTCAGTCCGTTTTCCGCTGACTTGCTCTATTGTGATTTTTCAAAATAAGATTGGACATAACACACAATTGGCTGATTGATGATAAGTTGCACGATCGGCATAGCATTGTTATTTAACATAAAATATTTAAAATTATTTAGCTCCTGTGTGCAACACGAGATGCAGGAGAAGCTTCCTCCTGCAGCTGATCAGCTGATCTTCGCTCTGCAGCAGAGAAGAGGGCGTGGCTAAGAGCGGCAGGTAGCAGAGTGCAGTGGAAGCAGGGAGCTGAAATCATGACATTCTGTGCTCTTTTAGAGCATTTGGAGTTTAGAAACATTGTTTAAAATTTGCAAGAGATATTGCAAGAGTGTGGGAACGGTTTAACATGCCTTTATTGACGGATGGATGGATGGCAATGGCAACTATTACTTGTACTACTATTCCTACTTCATGGTTTTTCACTTATTGCCGGGCTTCAATACGGATCCCCGCAATAAACGAGGGGCTACTGTTTTAAGTTCTCATGACAGTCATGTTTAGTGATACAATTTTTTAAATTGTGACATTTTTAAATTGTGACATATTTATTGAGTCTCTTCACTTAGGCTGACATATTTCTTTTTGTATCTATCATACAGCATGATTCATTAGGTTGATTAACACCCTTATGCAGATGACACCATCATGTTTTTCACTTATCTCAGATATTTTCAAAAAATAGTTTTGGGATAATTAAAGTAATTTTATTGAGTATGCATTTTAAAATACTCATATAAATACAAATATGACAAAAATTTGCCACATGATATGTGTTACAAAATCCGTTTGTACTTGTATAGATTTGATTTTTTTTTTTTTTTAATCCCAAGAGTAAATACTGAATATTTCTTGTTCTGTTTAAAAATGTGTCTGTATACATTTTGTTTATATTGCAGTAATTCATGATGGAGCTTTAGATGAAGAAGAAAAAAGTTTTAAAAAAAAAGTTTGAGTCTGTATCAAAGCACCAGGTGAAGCTAAATATTTTTTAAAGTAATCCTGATATATAAAATTTGCCTTTGCCCTTATCTTTCTATCTCGTCCATCCAATTACTTCTTTTTGGCTCCTGATTGTTTTTGTTTTAATCTTCCTCACAATTTCTTACCTGTTTTCTAGATTTGTCTATTTTCTTTCACCATCTTGAGTTATCCTTCCATCTGTCTTTTGGTTTTCCATCGCCCCTCCACTCTGTGCCAGCGGTGAGACCAGCTGAGCCCTCATCTAGCCACTGATCCTCCGTGCTACAAAGAAGTGTTGCCAGGATGTCACACAAGCAGAACTCTCCCCGCAGGAAGTCTTGTCTTAGCATTGTATCCACTTATCAATACACTTCCCTGCTGCCATTCACATGAAGGTCACATCTTTAACAGGTCGTTATCAAATGTGGTCATCTGCTCATGTAACAACTGTTTTTTGGCAATGAATTGTTTCCAAATACCAATATTAATATCCAATGCAAATACAATTTACCAATCACATTTCAAGGAATGTTACTAATGGCTTGATGAAAGAAAAAAAAAAGGGCTGTGCAATGAAATATAAAAATAATAACAAAATATAGAAGTACAGTTACTGCAAATATGTAAACATCACAAATTATTGTTTGTAAAAACGTATTTAACATCAACTGAACACATCCACCTCTAAATAGATATGTAGATTCAAGATTCTTTGTCATTCCACCACATGTGGTACATGTGAGTGGAACAAAATTGTGTAATCTATTTCTATATAAAACAAACTTATTAATACAGATAGTTAGATATCAGAGTTTATTTATTATTGTTCACACATGTGGTGGAACAAGATTTTGTACACAGGGTTCCAGTTACATCTCACTATAAAATGTAACACATAAACAGTAATATGATCTAAAATATGAACTAAGAAAAAAACATCAACTAAATATACACTTAAGTACTAATAGCATAAAAACAATACGCCAAGCATCAGCACAAACATGAGTCTGTGTGAGCAGACGAGCACAAATGAACACAGCAACATGAAACAGATCAGCAGCAACATGAAACAGATCAGCAGCAACATGAAACGAATCAGCAGCAACATGAAACAGATCAGCAGCAACATGAAACAGATCAGCAGCAACATGGAACAGATCAGCAGCAACATGATGTGATTTATCACAGTGATTATCCTAATTAGGGATTCATGAGTCTAACAGCCTCAGGGTAGAAGCTGTTCCTCAGTCTAGTGGTTCTACACCTAATGCTCCTTAACCTCCTTCCTGAGGGGAGCGTGGCAAAAAGTGTGTGCGCTGGGTGAGTGGGGTCCTTCATGATGCAGGTGGCCCTCTTCCTGTACCTTGAGGTGTAGATGTCTGTGATGGTGGGGAGGCTGACTCCAACAGATAGATCATCAGATGATCATTAGATAATCGTGATTCATTAAATGAGCTGAAGTTCATCTAATGAATAATTTGGTTTCATTAAATTTTTTCCAGTTCATATCATGTTTTGTTAACGGACGAATACGCAAACACACACACACACACACCACCAAAGCCAAAGATATTATCATTTTGTATTTGTCTTTTTTAAAACCTCTGGACAATTATGAACACCAGAAATGTGTCTACAAATGCGGACAAATGTAAATACATCCATGACTTGATGCTAAAGGATCGAACGTCGTCATCTAAACATTCCTCTGAAATCCAAACGAATGAGCTAATAATGAATTATCTCAGACCTGCTGTGTTTTTGCACAGAGTGAAAAGGAGAATACCAGATGTTTTCTTTCACTCTAATGCACAGACAGCCATGAAAGCTCCCCGCTCATTTAACTGAAGTCGTCCGACCGACTGACAAGTGTGCAACAAGAATCATGATTGCCACTCATCTAAAAGTTAAAAAAAAAAAAAAAAAAAATGGTCTCCCTTATTTTTTACTTAATCACAAAGCTCAAAACCTCCATCCAGACTCTGAATTTCTCTCATTTTCCTCTGCCGGCTGCTCATTATCAACCAAGGAAAACAGAGTTCATGTGCTCCAGTGGGTGTTTGTGTGGAGATGGGGAGCAGATAATATAAAGAAGAGGGAAGCGAAGTGAAGGGTGCGACTGAGGGAGGGGCTGTGAGCATTTGTAGGTCAGTGTAAATGTTTAATGCTTCATGCTGATGAGCTGACACTCAGTCTCTCTGGTTTTGTCTGCTTCTCTGGAAGATGCACTCTGATACCTCCAGCCACCACACACACAAATCCTGCACATTTTCAGGCATAAGCCACTCTTTTTTCTGGGCTGCTGCTCAAACTCTCCCCGATCTCTCGGCATGCCAATTAAGTAGGTATGTGACAAGATGGCCAAAAGTGCCAATTAGGCCAATCTACCTCTGCAACGTGTCCCCTTCAATCAGCATACCTATCGTTTTCCCAGCTGGAGCGTTCACCTTTTGTCACCCCACAGTTCCTTAATAGATTTGTGTGCTTTTTTTCTCTAGGGCTTCCATTTACCCATTACATCATAAATGCTGCTCTGAAGCCAAATTATGTATTTGAGACAATTAAAACAAAGACAGAAGTAGATAAGTCTGTTTTCAGCACACATAATTACTTAGCCTTGAGTAAACATCCTAATTGGAAAGGTCTGATAACAATGCTGCCTTGTTACATGTGTTACAATAAGAAATGAGAACATGGATTAGTGTTACAGGACAGAGAGGAGGGTAAAAATCTGTTTTCTCAGTAAGGTTTTCTTAAACATCTCCATAATGGCCTGTTCATCCTACGAATTAGGGAGCCATATTTTTCTTAATAAGAAATGAGGTTTGCCACAGGGTGCAATCACCTCATCAATAAGATCATAAGGCTAAATAATTCCCCAAATCAATTTACTAAATGTGTAGTACAATTAAATATGATAGCTTAATTTCAATGTTAAAGGGAGTAGACTTTTGAGAAAATTAAAAATGAAGGCTCTTACATGAGCCATTTACAAATGACCCCAGAGAATCAACAGAGAAACTGTTTAACCAAGACAGTACAGTAATCTGTCTGACAGAAAGAGTTTGGTGGTACTACAGTGAAACCCAAAGGGCTTAGTTTGTTATTTTTACCATTTGATCAACAGTCATTTCAGCCAGTCGTTCAGTTATGGACACAATATTTCCCAAATCTTGAGAGTTCATTCTAAAAGGCTGGTTGATTATTGGTTTAAAATGCGGCATCCCACCCCTTACTTTACGGGGCTTGCTTCCCAATAAAGAGAAAGCATTTTGGATACTTAGAGTTTTGTTATAAAGCCCATATGCCGTGCTGTTATTTTCCCAGTTCTGTCACAAACAAGCCTCCTTGCTGTTACAGTGCGGGGCGACAAGACGGCATGAAAGCCAACGTGTCAAAATCACAATCCATCACTGTCACGGATGGTAATTGGGACTGAAATAGAAAAGAAAAGCACGCTCTGTGGGCTGATTAAAGGCATCACGTATTTAGGCACACACACAATCTGTTACTCTGAACAGCTTCTGCCTTTGGTAACGTCTTTTAAACATGCACTGTAACTTATTCGTTGAATGTCAAAAAGCATTTCCTACACGCCTTTTTACCAGTGTGCAGAGAGCATGTTTCATTGCTGAATGGTGTTTGTGGAAAATTTAGTGGATCGAGGAGACAAAAGAGAAAGGAAACTGGGCCTTTTACACAGGGTGTGGCCTGGATTATTACAAAAGCTCCCAGTGGGTCAGTGCCTGAGGAGAAAGTCTGTGCACTGATGGATGGATGTATTGAGGACAGAGGAGAGGATCTGTGGTGGGTCAGAGATAACAATGAGGATCTTAATAGGTGTCTAAGGTACAACAGATGGATACATATGTTAAGGAGGTGGGGGGGTGTTGTATAAATCTAGGTTACTGCTCAATGAAAAGAAAAATCAGGATATGTCGGCAGGCACCCAAGGTCAAAATGATAATATACTGTCTGTACCAGGGATGGGCAACATTTTGATTCCAGAGGCACATATTGACATATGGAAAGAAATAAAAACGCCACATATTCAGTGGGAAAAACTATCTTCCACTCAGATCTTCTTCTACAGCACGCCGTCCGTAAATCAAAACTTGTGGGGAAAACGTCATTTCATCTTTGAAAGGCGCAACATTTAGAGGCATTTTTCTCCTGTTTTGAAACATCTACTTATAATAGATAGATAATAAATTCCCTGCTACAAAAACTTCAGATTTACACTTTCAAGGTATCAAAGTTCATGCCCAGTAATCCAGATGAAAAAAAATCCAACAAAGTTCAGTCAGGCCATCTGTACAATTTCTTGTTTTGCTGAGGCGTTTCATCCTTCATCCAAAGGACTTCATCAGTCTGAGGAGCCACAAACAAACCGAGTCCCACAAGCACCAACTCCCATAGATGGGGGAAAAAACAGTTTGCTGGTGATAACATGGTTTCTGGGGCCTGCCCTCTCCCCCGTCAACTCCTATAATCATCAAGACTACAACTATTTTGCTGTGTTTAGTGAATCTATGCGAGTTTCTGCAGTGTGACAGTAAAAATTGAACTTTTTCACGATCATCCAATTTTTTGAGGTGCACCTGTAGAAGGGACTAAACGGGTCTAACTCAGACGTGTTGTGTTTAAATATGAACCTGAATCTGTGCAGCTCTGCTCTCTCTGCTGGGTCTGAGGCCCACGTTGCCCCGGCTGGACCTTGAGCTGTCAGCTGACCTTGGCGGGGTCTATGCTGATCTGCTTAGGCTTAGGTCTGTGCTTGCTGGGCTCAGGGGTCGCCTCAGACCCTCAGGTTGTCTCAAACGCAGGTTTCCTCTCACTGTGTCTGTTTCGTTTAGATTTAAGTGATGAAGAGGATTCACAGCTTCAGTAATAAAAGCTACTGTCCCCTTCAGAGACACAATACAGAAGTTCTACTTTAGCATGTTTCAGCTGAAACAATAGACTTGATTAGTAGAAATAACTTCCGTGTGATGCAGGAACACTAAAGTAGAGCAACGCTGCATCACTTCCTTCTCCTTTAAAAGGAGGCGTCCCAAAAAATCCATGTGAAACTTCTGGTGACGATGTGAAAATAACAGCAATGCTGTGGCCGAAGCTTTCTGTGGTGCAGTTTGCATTTAGAAGAAAAAAAAAAGCATTTTTGTGCCTTTAAAGGCAATAAAATAATAAACTAGTGGATGCAGTCCATCTGCACAGATTAAATAATAAAATGTGGAAACTGGGATTTTTTTTTTTTTATGATGTGCACAGAGAACAGTCGTCCCTACGTCAAATAATAAGATTATTCAAAAGTCAGAAGTTCCAAATATTACTGAAGTAAACTTTCAGTTGATTTGAAGGTAAAATACCAAACTGGTCACGTTTTCTTCAGCCGATCGTTGTTTCCGTCCATCTGTGCTTCCTGAAAGTCCTCCTTTGTGACCGGAGCGGTTTAAATCCACATCTGGGACTTTTCCAGCTGTCTGTATCAGTTCCACCCCGACTCTCTGAAGCAGTCCTCAAAACTCTCACCTCCAAAATGCTCGTCAGCATTCTGTACGTTGACTGAATTAGTTTACAGACGCATCATGAAGAGAAATCACGAGAAATTGCATTTCCTGTGAAAATGCAGTGTAAATACTTACAGCTGAAAAATATTGCTGGAAAGCAGCTGAAATTAGCTGGAAAAAAATGCTTAAATGGAAGAACAAGGAGAACATGTTTTCCCAATTATGCTGAAAGAAGCAAAAATAAACACAAACGATGTGGAAATGATCCAATAAAAGCTGAAATAAGCAAAAACAGCTGAAGAGTAGCCAAAAAGGCAGAAAGAAGCTTAAGTTTCCTGAAGGAAGTGGAGAGAGCACATTTTTGCTGAATTAGGTTGAAAAAAATAGAAATGAGTGCAATAAACATGGAATTAGCAGAAAAAGCTAAAAATTAAAAAAAAAAAAAAAAACGGTTAAATAGTAGCTGAAATAACTGAAACTAGCTGAAAGGAGCATAAGGAACTGAAATTAGCAGAAAGAAGTGAATTAGGCTGAAAGGAGCAGAAATTTCCATGAAGAACTTGGAATTTATCTGAAAACAGCTAAAATTAGCTATGAAGCTAACTGAAAATGTAGAACGAGCTTAAATTAGCAGAAGAAAGTAGAAAGAACATGTTTGCTCAGTTAGGATGGAAGAAGCAGAAATGAGTACAAAAAATGTGGAAATTGTCTTTAAAAAGCTAAAATTAGAACATTAAACAGCTGAAAAGTGGCTAAAAAAGCAGAAAGAAGCTTAAATTACCAGAAGGAAGTGAGCACAGTTTTGCTGAATTGGGCTAAAAAAAAAAAAAAAAAAAGAGTTGAAACGAGTGCAAAAAATGTGGAAATAGCTGAAAAAGTTTCAATTAGCATAAAACAGCTAAATAGTAGCTGAAATAGCAGAAAAATCTGAAACTTAATTATGCTGAAAGGAGCATAACAAGCTTACCGGTAATTTATCAGAAATAAGTTATAAGAAGCACAAAAATGTTTTGGTTAACAGAAATAATCTGAAAGGAGCACAAAATGGCTGAAATGAGCTGAAAGTAGCTGATTTTTTTTTAACATGCAGAAGGAAGCTGCAAGAAGCTGAAGCAGAACAAAATGTGAAAGGAGCAGTATTTTCTATGAGGGAAAAAAATGACAGAAAAGGCTAAATATTTCAAAAAGCTAAAGTCGCACCAATACCAAAAGCCATAGCAGGATTGTCCTGAAAGAGCCGAACATTTTGTTTTATGATTTGTTGAAATAGATTAAAAGCTGCGGGACGAGAATCGCACTGAAAAACGTACAGAAGACAAATGGATCACAGCAGAGTGAATGCCTCATGAACATTCAATAAAGACGAAGGCGATGGAGTCACACCAGGCGGGCACTTGATGACTGGCAGAGGCGTTAGATGTTTGCTTGCCTGACAGACCATAATATCTGCACGTTGAAGGGGTTTTCATAAATACTGAGTCAAACGTGGGGTCTTGAACTGGTCGACACGTTCTCTGCAGCTGAGTTTAATTTTGTCTTCTTGCAGCGCTGCTAACTCTTGCCCCTCCAGCCCTCGGGGTGCGGGCTCGTCGGGCTACAAGATGGGGGGTCGTATGGTCAGCGCTGTAGAGCTGCAGCTCATAAACGACAACTCCCAGCCCGAGAACGACAAAGAACCCTCGGAGGGGGACAGTCCCAAGGTGAGAGCCGGGTCTCTGACTCACCTGAGTCGTTACCTGTATGAGCTTTGCACACATCCTGTCATGTACTGTATATTTTGCTGCGCTGTTGAAAATGATTTTTCAGTAAAGAGCCACCCCGACAGCCCAACCCATCTGTTCACTGATTGGATCGTTGTATTTGTGATTGACATGACGTCGACCAATCAGCTGGCAGGAAGAAACATCGGGTCATTCGAGCTGAAGCTGAAACTCACACGCAGTTTTACATGTAGTTTTTTATTTGTTTCTGTAAATGGACCTTAACATAATAATGTAACTTGCGTGATTATTATTTTTTTTTACACACATTAATTCACATCTATGGATCCACAACGACGTCGTTCTCAGACGCTTTGGTTTACGGGGTTAAAAATGTCAGACTGGACTCTGCCCATAGCTTTGTTCCTGGATTTATAAATCCTGCTGTTGATCAGACATGTTTATTTCTTTATCATGCTTTTTAACACTGAAATAATAAAGTTATTATATATAAATTACAACTAAAACAACAGGAGGATGCTAAAGAACATGTAGCAGCATCAGCCAGCGCTATTTAATGCTTTACGGCTGCATCAGTGGGAAAAGACTCTTTTGTTTTTAAGAGGAACTGGAGTGAATATTTCAGCTGTGACTCTTCTGTCTCCTCAGGACGACTCCAAACCTCCGTACTCCTATGCACAGCTGATCGTCCAGGCCATCACGTTGGCTCCGGACATGCAGCTAACACTAAACGGAATCTACAACCACATCACAAAGAACTACCCCTACTACAGGACCGCAGACAAAGGCTGGCAGGTGGGTTCTGGCCCCGTGGTCTCTGATCAGACGCCTCTGGCTCCTCGGTCCACGGAGGCGCAGCAGCAAACCCGTAAATCCCCTTTGTGTCTCGTTTTCCTGCAGAACTCGATCCGTCACAACCTGTCGCTCAACCGCTACTTCATCAAGGTGGCGAGGTCACAGGAGGAGCCGGGCAAAGGCTCCTTCTGGAGGATAGACCCGTCTTCAGAAGCCAAGCTGATCGAGCAGGCGTTCAGGAAACGAAGGCCTCGGGGAGTCCCCTGCTTCAGGACCCCACATGGACCCCTCTCCTCCAGGTCTGGATGTGTCCCACAGTCCAGCTCGTGTTGACTTTGAGCTTCTTGTTTTGACCCATCTGATGAAAGTTAGACACTGACTGCTCAGTTTTCGCTGTAAAGCTGTAATGATTATAAGTTCTCTCCACTTTAGGACAGTGAAGATTAAATGTTATACATTTAAACCTGCATTCTGCTGAATGACCAGCAGGGGGCGACGCTTGTTTAATCAGTTTATAATCTCAGTAACTTGCTTCACATTGTTTAACATAACAGTATGATGCTTTTCATTCACCGTCTCTGATGGTTCTGTCCGACGCCACAGGAGCGCCCCGGCCTCTCCCAATCACTCGGGGATTCTCTCCGCCCACTCCAGCGGCGTCCAGACCCCCGACAGCCTGTCGCGAGAGGGCTCCCCAGTCCCCGTGGAGCCGGACACGTCCTCCGCTCCCGCCCCAGCACCCACCACCACCACAGTCCAGCCCAAACTGGCAGTGATCCAGGAAGCACGCTTTGCACAAAACACACCAGGTACGAGAGCTGTTTTATCACAGCAGTGAAGAATCATGTCCAGCTGTTAGAAAACATCTGAACAAGCTAACGCCTGTTTCCAGTTTTACTGAGAAGAACCAAATCAAAGGTTAAGACGCTTTTTATGTAAATGTTCTGATCCAGGCTCGCCTGTTAGCAACCAGCCGGTCCTCATAGCGGTCCAGCGCTCGTTACCTCAAACCATCAAGCCTGTGACCTACACCATGGCCTCCCCAGTGGGCACCGGCGCATCGCAGCCCGCGGTCCAGACGGTTCACGTCCTGCAGCAGATCCCGGCCGGGTCCCTCAGCCCCGCCGCGGCCGTCATTGCCCAACCAGCCACCATCATCAAGAGCGAGCCGCAGGAGAACGGCGAGCACACCGAGGTCAAAGGTGAGGCGTGAACCTCCACCAGGAACTGGAGATCTGAAGAGAACCCCTCCTGCTTTGCTCCAACGATTTACTCCAGGATCGGTTTTATTCTGAAATCCGAGCGTTTTGTGTTTCTCCGCAGTCAAAGTCGAGACACTTCCCAGCCTCAGCTCTGTGGGCGCCTCCAGTCGCTTCTTCCAGAGCTCCCAGTCAGCCCCCCTGCAGACTGTTACTATCGTGCAGCAGGCCCCGCTGGGTCAGCACCAGCTGCCCATCAAGACCATCACACAGAACGGCACCCACAGCCTCACCACGGCCCTGCAGGCGCCCGTCAGCTCAGGTCAGACGAGTTCCTCTGTAGCTCCGCCTCCTCACACAGCTAAACTAAATCTGATTGGATCTGGTCAGGGTTAGACATTGTTGTCTTGTTTTTATTTGTCAACAAAATGTTCTCATAGTTTTAAGTCGTGTTGCATCGTTTTAGTCTGGAGAAGAAAAGTCAAAGGGCTGTCATTTCTTTCATTTTCTGCTAACTCGTCTTTTTTTATCCTCCCCTCCTGCTCCAGCTGTGGCGAGCCCCCTCCACCTGCTGGCGGCCCACGCCTCGGCCTCCGCCTCCCTCCCCACCAAGCGGCCGAACGGGGACCAGCTGGTCGATCAGCCCGACTCCAAGCGCATGAAGACTGAGGACGACGCGTCTCCCGCCACCGCAGAGACGGACTCGCCGGCAGCCAACAACCAGCCCAACTAGTCTGACCATGCACCGCACAAGCCCCGCCCCCTCCACCACCACCATCTCTCACCACCCGCTCCTCTTCTCTCGTCGTTTGTTTCCCCGCTGCTCCCTCCCGAGGTGCCAAACGGAGACGTTTTCAGTTTCAGTCGGGTTTTCTGTTGACGTCATGAAGTTCACCCCTTTAAAAACTGCAAAATGGGTTGAGAACAAAAAACAGGAACCTCAAAGGAGTCCCCTGTGAGCTGCGGAGACGAGAGAAAGACTGACGCGAGACCGCAGGAAGCCTTAACACGCTGACCTTTGACCTCAACTGATCAGAACCGGGAGAGGACTGGACGCCCCCTTTCTGTCGCATCTACCTCAGAGCAGATCGGAGCCTCCGGCAGCCCTCCCCCGACTCGTTTCAACGACCAACCGAGCGGCGAGTACGACGAGCGTTCATCTTTTTATCCTCATTATTATTATTAAAAATAAAAACTAAAAATCATAAAGGGATCAACTTGGAGCCAAGATTTCTAAAACTCTGGCAGCTAGCCTCACAATACTGACCTTCCTTAATTGCAGCTGTGCGTAGATATGCAGTATTTGTTCAAAACGTGGAGCATAGGATTTTTTTAAATGTATTTAGAAAAGTAATAAATTAATCAAAGGACGCATGCAAGGCGGTGAGGTTGGTGACATTTCGGTAACCGAGTTAGAAATCTTTGTTCTGTGATTTTTGTTCTTTTCTGTTCTGTGAAACAGTGTATTTGGTAAACCTTCCCCGCCCTTGTTCTGACATATCCGTATAAATCTGCTTTCTTATACCTTCATATCTGAATACCTGCACAGATATAAGCAAATCTCCATGTGTAGTACCAGATGTTGCATGTATCTGACACGAGAAAAGTCTTTAACCGTCGATCGAACGGAGGAAAAACAAAACAAACAAAAAAAAAAAACTGCTTTTTTTAAACCCAACCTGCACTTGTTTCAATGTTTTTTTATTTTATTTTTTATTGTTCTTTTTGTTTCCCATCATACCTTGCTCCTTCTCACTGTCCCTCCAGGCTGTGTTGATGTTGTGGCGTTGGCAGACCCCCACCCAGTCCCCCACCATGCCCATTTCTTTAATTATGGCGACCCGGCAGATTGTACACGTTCCAAACAATAGCAAGAAAAAAATTTGATGTTTGTTCTGCTTCAGTGGAGAAATGCTTTTTTTAAATAAATTAATTTAAAGTCCGTTTTTGTTTGATCTGGGAAGTTCTTGCTGTAATTCTGCTGGTGTCCACAGGGGGCAGTGTAGGACCAGTTTTCAGCTCAAATGGTTTGGAAAAAGAAGATTAAAGTCTTAAAATACAAACTGGATGTCTCCTGATGACTTAATAACATTACAGGTGGGGACAGAGAAGTATTGTTAAAAACAACTGACCCTCAGTTTGAAGGAAGAAGCTGGTAAAAGATGATGGCTGGATGACCAATTTGTAAAAAAAATCAAATCAGCCTGCACCCCTCTGTGTTGGAGGAGCTAAATAAAACCACTCAGGCAGACTGGAGTGACACTAAACTCTTCACATCCTGCACCAAACACGAACTTCAAAAGAAAATTATAAAACCAAAATGTATCAGATCAGGTTCGGTTCGGCCCAACGCAGATTCAGAGCAGTTCGATTGTCCTACAATCCCATTCAGTGAATTATAAAATGTCAAACAGACCA
This sequence comes from Hypsolebias coamazonicus, assembly GCA_032273985.1. Lineage (NCBI taxonomy): Eukaryota > Metazoa > Chordata > Actinopteri > Cyprinodontiformes > Rivulidae > Hypsolebias > Hypsolebias coamazonicus. The sequence goes on from JAVCKU010000022.1 coordinate 1,209,947, forward strand.
CTTCAAATCTTCACTTTGACTCAGCCCTTCATCCTGATCAGAGTCACACTCGCGCCAAACAACTTCCTGTTTAACAGGAAGAAACCTCCGGTTGTGTTCATTCCAGTAACAACAGCACAGTTCGCAACTGGTACTTCTGGGGTACATACCACGGTACTCAGAGTATATGCTGGTTTCAAACCTGGTACCTATTGGGTATGTGCTTGGTATTTATCAGGACCAGGCTGTATGACTAGTTACCCTGTATTTATGGTGTGTACCCAGTACGTATCCAGGAAATACTAGATCGTCACTGGGTACGGATACCTACATTGGACACATGTTCCTACTGGGTAAAGATCAAGTACCTAGAGAAAATACCAGGTACCATAATGGGTACTTCCTGGATATATACCTGGTACCTATTGGGTATGTGCTTGATACTTATCAGGACTGGTCTGTATTACAGTTACTTGTTACCTATACCCGTTAAGTACCCGGTACCTCTTGGGATTTACTGGGTACATAATGGTACTGGACTCTATTATGAAGTGACTTGTTACGCTGTACTAACAGAGTATTTATATTACCTGGTAAGCTACTATCCAGTAATAGGTATCTACTAATACGTACTGCCTAAAAAAGGCCTCAGTCTAAACCACTTCTGGGAACATGAGGTTATCATCAGCATATAATCCATAAAATCTCAGAGGAGAATAATAACGAAGACATGTTCAATTTGATTTAATCTTAAAGGGGAGTTGAGACATTTTAAATCCACGTCACCATGTCCAAAACGTCTCGTTCGTTGTTCAGATAAAATACTTTAAAGGATTCTGTTTTCATCCGTCAGCCGTTTGGTTTTCTGTGCCCCCTCCAGAGGAGTTACTCCCCAAGCTTCCCTAATAAGTTCAGTTTGGATGAGTTTGGAGGCTGTGGAGCCTCCAGACAGGGAGGACTTGTGGACGCTGGGGGGGGGACGTGAAGACGGAGTGTTTGAAACACGAGCGAGCCGCAGAGTGGGTGAAGATCATCACAGGCTCATTAGCGTCGCTTCCGCTGCTGGTGGTGTAGGCGGGGTTGCCATGGAAACCGGAGCTTGTTGCCACACAGGTGACTGCATGGAGCAGTGATGCTCTGGAAGCTGGAGAGGCTGCTGCACACAGAGAGACGGAGCCATGCTTGTGTTGGTTTGTGCAAGTTTCAAAACAGGCTACATTTTAAAACTATTCAAATTAAGAAAATATTGCCAAAAAAGTTAAAATCACACAAAAAGTTCATGGGTGTCAACAAAACATAAGATGATCAAAAGGAAGGGTAGACGCAAAACAACAACAGACGAATTCATGAAGATTATATGCTTTAAAACCCAAAACCAAGGAGAAAAACTGAGTTCTAATAAGCCAATTAAATAAATGCCATCAGGATGAGTGGCGCAGAAATGCAAATATAAAATATTATACCGATTTTAAAAATTAAAAGATAAAATATTTAACTGATTTAGAGTCTCTGAAGGTTTCATCAGATTCGTTTTTAAAGACAAATCTGATGAAAGTCACATTTTGTGCTACTATAGTCAACAGATGATTGTCGAGATTCATTCTGCTGCTGAGCACATGATGGCAGCACAGAGCAAAGCATGCAGCTCTGCGCGTGCACGCACACGCACTACAATCAATGCCCAGGTTCTGGCTCAGACTCCAGGGCTGCACAGCAGAGGTGCCAAACTCTCAGCCGCTCATCTGCCCCAAACGCAGCAGCTGAGGTGTGTGTGTATGTGGGGGGGGGTAGTAACAGGGAGGCAGACGTGGGTGGTTGTGAGCAGAGAGGACACGATGCTGCACTCAGGGAGTCTGTGTGGGTGTTTGATGCAGTGATGGAGCGACAAGCCGAGCTGAAGGACCTGAAGAACTTCATCCCTCATAACATCTGCCCCACACCTGGCCTGAAGCCCATCCCAAATACTCTCCCAGACACACAAGATGGGGCTTGGACTTTTAGATGAGCCTCAAAAAAGACCTTCACTCAAGTTTTTAATATCCCTGGGCGAGAAGACTAAACCTGAGACTTCAGGGCTAAAGGGTCAGCTGCGGTTCTGGTTCATGAAAAGGTTTAAAAAACATCACAAGATCCTCTCAGAGGGAAGGCAGCAGGTTCTTCAGTTCACTCCAGCAAAGACTTCAAAGGCTGGCATCATCAAGTTACGTTTGTTCAAGTTTTACACTCAACATTGTGACCAGTGATGTCATATAATTACCAGATCTTTTCACTGTAGATCTGAAATATTGTTTGGAAACTTATTTTACACTACAACCATCTAAACCTTTTGTCTTCATCCTTCATCTTCAAGCTCGACTGACCTCCAAAACGGTCGTGATCTCAGTGGATGGCCAACACGGAGCTGCTTGACTCATCCTTCTTCAAGTGTTAATTACTTAATTAAACAATGATCAGCCGGTTTTATAATGCCCACCCCATCTCTCTAATCCTGTCCATTTCAAAACGAAAAGGTTGCACTCAATTTGGCTTCAGAGAAAAGTCCAAGTTTTTGACATTAAACAATCAAATTATAGACTTCGTGTTGTGATGGACAAACTGGGGGGGGGGGGCGGGGGACAGCTGAGGAGACTAAAGAAGTGAGGACAAGCAGCACGGTGTTGCTTAAAGCCAACGTGCAAGATGGCTTATTTACATTTGTGATTACACACAGGACAAAGTTTCAGATTGATGTGTTTTTGTTTTGACTGAAACTTGGCTCCATGGCAACGCCTCCGACTCTGAAATCCAACATCTTTCTGTGCAGACAGAGCGCTCTGCTGCGTAACAAGACCTCTCCGAGCTCATCAGTGAGATGCTGCTGTAATGAAGAAATGTCAGAACCCAACCACTTCAACACCAGAGATTAAAGGTGCAGACTGGTGAACCAGCGTCCCACACCAAAGACCCATACAGTTCAGCTGCAAGTTCACCCTGCAGCCAGGCACTCGTAAGATGTAAAAAGTCCTGCTCCTCTCCCTCTGTTGGCTCATCTTTGGACATCTGGGAGAAGATTTGCTCCATGAAGAATGTCTAAAAGTGCAACAGCTTTGTTCCTCAGGAAACAAGACTGTGATTCCACTAACACGCATGTGACCAAGAAAAGCAGATTCATTTCAATATTTGAACTCAATCCATCTGTTTTCTCCTCTCTGTGGTCTGTCTGAAGAGGCAACAGGTCCGGGAGGGAATCGCTGACCTCTTTCTTCACAGCGACACTCTCCAGCTCCTCCTGGGGATCCCATTGCATTCCCAGGAGGAATATATGGTTCCTCCAGCTAGTTCCGGGTCTGCTTTGGGGTCTCCTCTCAATAGGATGCGCTTGGAAAACCTTCAGGTGGGCATCCTAATCAGATACCTGAACCTCCTCAAATCTGGTTATGTTCAGCGATGAAGTGTTGTACTCCAAGTACACCACAGATGATGGAGCTTATATCACTATCTTTGTCACCTCCTCTTGGCGGAAAGGGTGATCAAAAACTTGCAAAAATTTCTTAAGAAAGGTATTAAAAGTTAGGTTCTCAGTAGGGTGAGCATTTCAGTAAGTTCTTGACCATTGCAGGGCAATAGCTTTCAGGGAACATACAATATGAGAAAGGCATCAATAACATAAGTACGAGGAGCATGGCCAAAAGCTAGTCTGCACTGTAAGATGAATCCTCTACATCTTTCAGGCTTACCATCAAAAAGTTTGGATGGTCAACTATCTGGTTCATAAGCTGAGGGTGGACTAGGGTCAGATGTGGGAACAGGATCTGGTGGAGGAGAGGCTTCTGTAGAGGAAATGGGTAACAATAATGCTAATTTCTTGCCTATAGTGTACATAATGTTGCTGAGTTTTTCCATATTGGCTTTTGTAATTGTTGGGAAATAATATGTTGAAGGGTAGCATCTTGTTTGTCAATTCTTTTATTTTGACTGGTAATGGACTGCTGCATCATCTCGATCACAGAAAGTATTGGCGTCTGGCTGGAACATTCTATCATGCATTGTCAATAACAAGATAACCAGAGTACTGACTAGGACTTGAGAGACCAAGGCAGTTTAAAAGGGAAATGTTTATTTGCAATAGTGAATCACAGGAGCACAAGAGAGAGCAGCAGGTGAGGACATATGTCATTTTTCTTGAGTTTCTTAGTTCAGAAAGGTAATTTTTTGTCTTGCTAGTTTCCTCTGTTGTATGCAGGTTGGAAGGAAGATGACCAGGGGATTCCAGGATAGTGGAGCAGACCATGGTACCAGGGAAGTAGTGAGAAAGGAAGAGAGTGGCAGAACAGACCTCAAAGCTAGTTGGCAAGAAGTTTACCGGGTAGTTGGTTCTGTGGCTGTAGATTGTTGGTGGCTCTCCCAGTGGATCCAGTGAGGCTCAAGGAGTTTGACCAAGAGAAGTCACAAGGGAAACCCAGGCGTTGTAGAGCAGGAGCAACTAGGAGGACAAGGAAAACACAAATTAGTATTAACTTGAATAAAACAAAATTGCGCTAGGACCAGATACAATACCAAAAGGTAGACAATGATCCAGCGGCATCTAGTAGAACCAAACAGCCTTAGGTAGTCAGTGATCCCATCAGCAAACTGGAAACCGCTGTGGGTAATTGGCTCTGCCCTGTCACTCAGGAGCTGTAAGAAGGACTAGTGGATGAAGAAAGGCCAAAATCCACACACACACACCTCATCTTTTCTCTAAGGCTGAGCTTGACCACCCTACCAAGGAAGCTAATTTCAGCTGTTTAGGTCCAAGATCTCCATTTTTTGGTCAAGATCCAAACCCCATGACTAAGGATGAGTCCCCAATCTATCAGTCACTCTCCTGCTCCATCCTACTATGACTCAAGAACAATACATCAGCTACAGTACTTAAACTCCTCCACCTGTGGTGGTACCTTCCCCCAACCTGGAGGGGTCATTTCACCCATTTATGATAAAAAACCATGACCTCAGACTTACAGGAACTGACCCATTCCAGCCACTTCACACTCAGCTGTGAACTGCCCCAGAGCATGCTGAAGGTCTTGGTCTGAAGATGCTAGCAGAACAACATCATCTGCATAAAGCAGAGATGAGACCCCAAGGTTCCCAAACCAGACACCCTCTTCTCCATGACTCTGTCTCGAGATCCTGTCTATAAAAACCGCAAACAGGATTGGAGATAAGAGACATCCTTCGCAGAGTCCAACCCGAACTGAGAACGAGCTTGAATTTGTGCCAAAAATGTGGACACAGCTCCAGCTTTGGTTATACACGGACTGAATAGCTCTGGATAGTGCTCCCCACTGAATGCCTTGAGGAACATGGTCATAAGCCTTCTCCAGATCCACAAAATACATGTAGACCAGAGAAGCAAACTCACACAACTCCCCTTAGCGTCACAGGAATTGGGACTTCATAGGTGTTGTCCCAGTCTTCCATACAAAATTGAAGAGACATGCCAACCATGACAGCACCACAATATCCAGAGTTTTCAGCATCTCTGGGTGAATCTCATTCACCCCTGGCATCCTGCCACCGAGGAGCTTTTAACCTTGATGACCTCTGCCATGGTAATGGAATCATCTTCTCCTGAGTCCTCAGACTCTGCTTCCTCAAAGGTGGACATGGTGGGTGGTTTAAGGAGATCCTCAAAGTGCTCCTTCCACTGCTTGACAATGTCCGCATTAGGTCAGAAGTTCTCCACCAAAACCAAGCACAGCCTGTGATAGGGTCTGCTTTCTTTTCCTGAGTGAATGAACTAGTTGCCAGAACTTCCTTGAGGCCGACCAAAAGCCCTTCACTGTAGCCTCGCTGATGTTGTCCCATGCTGAGTTTTTTCTTTGCAATCATCAAAGCTACAGTCCTTCTGGCCACCCTGTACTGTCAGGTGCTGTCAGGTGCTTCAAGAGTCCTCCGGAACAACCAAGTTGTGAAAGCCTTCTTCTTCAACGTGATGCCTCCATTACCGCTGGTGTCCATAAGCGGGTCCTTTGGTTGCCACCCCGACAGGCACCATGACCTTCAGGTCACAGCTCCTAGAAACTGTATTTGCAATAGAGACCCTGAACATAGCCCATTTGGATTTCTAGTCCACGACCTCCCCGAGACATGTGAAAAATTCTCCTGGAAGTGTGAGTTAAACGCTGCACAGACCAAGGGCTCCATCTGACATCCCCAATTCACGTTCTTTATGCATTTCGGTTGACCAGGTCTGTTCAGCATCCTCCCCCACCACCGGCTCCAACTCACAACCAGGTTGTGATCAGTTGACCGCTCTGCCCCTGAAGTCACACAGTAGAAAGGGGGAATCCCCAGATTGCACCCTAACAAGACATCATCCAGAGACTCATGAAAGGCTGGTAATCTGAACTGATGTTTGGTGCATAAGCACAAACAACAGACAGAACATTACCTAGTGTAGCCCAACACTGCAGAGAGGCTACCCTCTTGTTCACCAGGGAAAACAATACGGAGGCATTCAGCTGGGAGCTTGTGAGTATCCCAGCACCCACCCGATGCCTCTCACCCTGGGCAACTCCGGAGTAGGAGTGTAAGGTTTGTGTTTATCTTATGTCTGGCCCCCTCTTGTGTTGTGTCTCAGTCCTGTCCTCCTTTTTCCTCTTAATCTGTTCTTCCTGCTCCCACCTGTTATCTTTCCCAGCTGATTGTCATTGTCCTCATTAGTGTGTGTGTATTTAAGTCTGTGTGCCTCACTCCTTGTCAGCTGGTCATTGTCTCTCCATGTCAACCTCACTCCATGTGTTTCACTGGATCACCTGTAAATGTGAGTTTTGCTGCCACGTCAGCGTGTTTTGTTTAGTAAATTATATCGATTTTTGACATTTGGAGTATTCAGTGTCCTGCCTGCAACCTTGGGTTTGACCTTTAAAACACCATTTATGACAGAATGACCAGCTCCCACAAGAACCCAGCAGGCTGTCGATTCCTTGCGGGGTTGACAACTGCAGACTTTCAGCAGCTCTGCAAGGTAACGTGACATTATGTGGACACAGTGGCTTCCTCCCATGATCTGAGGCTGAGATGGGCAGCCACTGAGGATATGATGGACAAGTTTTTTCACCTCCGCGGACTATGTGAATCCCCTGGCATGAAGGAGATTCTTATAGAAGTTTTTGAGGAGAGACGCATGCTGCATGCTCATCTCCTACCACCCCCTCGCTCCAAACCCCATTGAGTCCAGTTTGTCACCTGAGTCTCTGGAACAACCTGCTCTTCATTCTGTTCTTCAGAATGCTTAATCTAGCTGTTGTCATTGTGGAAGAGGACGCCAGACCCTAAATCGGTCCACTGAACACCCAGAAAACTCTGATGTCAGTGGTCACGATCCACCTGTTCCCTGCGGTACCGAGATGGTCCAGAAGGGTTCCTCCCCCTCCTCTACAACTTTGGTTCTCCCCTAACAGTCCCACACACAGCTACAGGAACAGTGGGAAGTTTCACAAGACGAGGGACACCCGACCTTTCACTCACCAAAGAGGCAGGCAAGCTGTGGCTCACCTGTAGCTGTGCCACCAGAATCTATTAATGTGTCGGTTAGGGAGTATGTGAACTCTACTGATAAGTCTCCAGCTGACCTTGTCACTTTAAACACACAGCTCTGAAGACTGTTCATTTATGCTGCACACAACCTAGATCCACAGTACCAGTCCACCACTTATTCCGTTGTTGAGAGATTGTTACTGTCTATACCAGGACTCATTCAGAACCCTGTTTCCACATGCTCAGTAAAATAAGGTCTTCTAAGCAACAAATCATTGTTCCATCCACTTCCAACTCACCTGTGCCACCACTGAACCTACCAGACACACCTGCTCCTGGTGTCTGCGAGAGGTTCCAGGACGCCTCTCACCACTACTCATCCAAAGAGTCTGCTGTAGCCAGTCCAGAGTCTGCTGCAGCTGGTCCAGAGCATCTAGCAGCCGGTCCAGAGTCTCTAGCAGCCTTGACATCCGCAGAAGACTCAACGTCCACAGAGGTCCTCGAGTTGATGTCCGCAGACGACTTGACATCCGCAGAGGTCCCCAGGTTGACGTCCGCAGAAGAGTCGACATACGCAGAGGTCCCCAGGTTGACGTCCGCAGAAGACTCGATGTCCGCAGAGGTCCACAGGTGTACGTCCGCAGACGCCTCGACGAACACTGACACCTTTAACACGGATGGTCTCAAGCTACCAAAGCAGCTCCTGAGGTGGTCTCTACATCCACAGTCTGCAGGTGTCCTAAGGTTGACATCCGCAGAAGAGTTGATGTCCGCAGAAGAGGTGACAGTCTTGATTTCCACTGACACCTCAACGCCCCCTGCTGCAGTCCCTGAAATGGCCATGCCCGTTGATGCAGTTCCTGATATAGACACGCACCCTGCTACAGTTCCTGATGCAGACACGCCCCCTGCTGCAGTCCCAGAGTCAACTACGCCCCCTGCTGCAGCCCCAAAGACAGCAATGCCCCCTGCTGCTGCCCCAGAGATGGATACGCCCCCTCCTGCAGCCCCAGAGATGGATACGTCCCCCCGCTGCAGCCCCTGAGATGACTACATCCCCTCCTGCAGCCCCTGAGACTGCTATGTCCCCTCCTCCAGCCCCATAGATGGCTACATCTCCTGCTGCAACCCCTGATATGGCTACATCCCCTGCTGCAGCCCCTGAGATGGCTAAGCCCCCTGCTGCAGTATTTGAAACAGCACCTTTGTTCCCGGCGCCACCTGCAGTTTCCCTGGGCTCAGCAACATCTGCAGTTTCCCTGGGCTTGGCAATAGCTGCAGTTTTCCTGGGCTCGGCAACACCTGTACAACCCCATGGTTCCTCCATTCCTCTTCTCATGTGCTGGGTGGTCATTGTCCCTTAGGGTGTCTATCACTATCGGCAGTCCACAGGACCTGTTGTCCTGTGCTGGACAGCCTCCCGGCCACCCAACCGAACTTCTGCCCTGTGCTGGACTGCCTCCCGGCCACACACCAGAACTGCATCCACATTATGGATGAGCTCCTAGTCATCCCTGGAAGAGATGGTTCCGCACCGGACAGTCGACCACCTAACTGCCCCATTTTAGTGTTTTTGCCCTTTAGTGTTTAATTCCCAGGTCCACCTTGACATTTTTTTTAAATCTTTTTCTTTCTAGTGTGTCCCCCTAGTTCCCTCCATCCTTGTGGTTACCCACTCCTCCCATCCAAAATTTTTTGGGGTGGGTTCTTGGAGACGTATAGTAGGGTTTGTGTTTATTTGGTGTCTGGCCCCCTCTTGTGTTGTGTCTTAGTCCTGTCCTCCTGTTTCCTCTTAATCTGTTCTTCCTGCTCCCTCCTGTCATCATTCCCAGCTGAATGTCATTGTCCTCATTAGTGTGTGTATTAAAGCCTGTGTTCCTCACGGCTTGTCAGCTGGTCATTGTCTGTTCATGTCAACCTCGCTCCCTGTGTTTCCCAGGATCACTTGTAAATGTGAGTTTTGCTGCCACATCAGCATGTTGATTTAATAAATTATATTTATTTTTGATATTTGGAGTATTCAGTGTCCTGCCTGCATCCTTGGGTTCGACCTTTAAAACACAGTTTATGACAGAATGACCAGCTCACAGAAGAACCCAGCAGGCTGTTGGTTCCTTGCGGGGCTGACAACAGCAGATTTCCAGCTCTGCAAGGTAACGTGAAATTATGTGGACACAGTGGCTTCCTCCCACAATCTGAGGCTGAGATGGGCAGCTACTGAGGATATGATGGATGAGTTTTTTCGTCTCCCTGGACTATGTGACTCCCCCTGGCATGAAGGAGATTCTTATGGAGGTTTTTGAGGAGAGACGCACGCTGCATGCGCATCTCCTACCACGCCCCGCTCCAAGCCCCAGTGAGTCCAGTCCGTCACCAAGTCGCTGGAACAACCTGCTCCTCATATTGTTCCTCGTAATGCTTCATATCACCGCCATCATCGTAGAAGAGGACATCAGACACTAAATCGCTCTACCGAACACCCAGAAAACTCTGATGCCAGCTGTCACAATCCACCTGTTCCCTGCAGTACTGAGAGGGTCCAGAAGGGCTCCTCCCCCTCCTCTACAACATTGGCGCTCCCTGAGCAGTCCCACACACAGCCGGAGGAGCAGTGGGGAGTTTTACAAGAGGAGGGGAACCCGACCTCTCACTCACCAAAGAGGCAGGCGAGCTGTGGCTCACCTTTAGCTGCACCACAAGAATCTATTAATATGTTGGTCAGGGAGTATGTAAACTCTACTGATAAGTCTACCAATGACCTTGTCGCTTTAAACACACAGCTCCAAAGACTGTTCACTTCTGCTGCACACAACATAGATCCACAGTACCAGTACACCACTTATTCCGTAGCTGAGAGACTGTTACTGTCTATACCCAGACTCATTCAGATCCCTGAGTATTTCCACATGCTCAATAAAATAAGGTCTTCTAAAGAGCAAATCATTGTTCCATCCACTTCCTTTTTCTCTCTCTCTTCTTTAGATGGCCTCCCTTCTCCCCTTACAGCCATCCTCTCCACACCATTATTATGAAATATTTATTCTAGTAATTATCT
>JAVCKU010000022.1:1303845-1314344 GCA_032273985.1 Hypsolebias coamazonicus
TAGCTGAATGATACAAGATATATATGTTGTGCCATTTTATGCAAAGTTCAAACATCATGTCAGTGGACCTTTAAAGACGCAGTTTGCTCTAAATGAATGTTGCCAAATGAAAAAAGTGTTGAGGTAAACATGACATCCACCGTCACAGAGCGAAGAGGCAGAACGGGAACCTTCATCCATCCGTCCGTCAGGCTGTACATGTTGTGAGCATGATAACCTGAAAAATAAGCGAAGTACCAACTTCCATTTTAATGTGTAGCTGCATCTAGTTATAAGAAAGGTGCCTGTTGAACATTGGGTTGTCACATCAAAATCCGAGAGAGCTGCCACTATATATGTATTTGTGTTGGATAACTTGAAAATAAGCAATGTGCCAGTTTAAATTTTTTCGTGTGTGGCTGCATCTAGGAGTAAGAAAGGTTCCTTTAGAAAATTGGGTTGCCAGGTCAAAACCCAGTCTCAAAACCTCATCTTGAAAACTACAAACATTCTGTATTTAATCCCCCTCAGCAACGAGTACATCCGTGTACTGCTTGCTTAAATTTAATTAGCGCTCACAACTCATTTTATAGGTCTGAAAAGTTGTTTGTCTTTATTCTTCTGAACAAATATGTTTGTGGAGCAAATATTAAGAACTTTAACTTTAATTTAAAAATTATATTCCTGGTTTTGGTCAGCCATGGGATGAGATAGTTGTAACTTCATTCTGACGTGAAACGACGCTGAGGTCTGGAGTTTTGTATCTGAAGCCAGTCGCTCTGACCTGCGAGGCACCGCCGGTCGGTGAAAGTGACTCCCTTTTCTGCTCGCCTGCGTTTTGCCCCCCAGCGTATCTAATACACTGAATCCACACGGCCGCTCTCACCCTGCTGATGGTCTCACACGATCTGCTGCAGCGGGAGGCGAGCGGGGAAGCTCCTGGGTGGCAGGACGACGCACAGGGCCTCCCTGACTGGCGCCTGTAATTTTACCTTCCCATTCATCAGCCACAGATATTAATAATAACAGCACATCTGGATTCACTTTACTGTCTCGTGTTAACCCTTTCCACAGCATGGCTAACTGCTACTGCAGCCCCCCTGCTTCCAGTGCAAGTCCCAGTCCTCTCACTGTCACTCTTCATTTATCTTTAAACCACTGCAGCACTTTACCTTCTTTAACTTCAGCCAGCTCATCCTGCAAGCTTCATGCCCCCAAACAGTTTGGTTCGTTTGTTGACAAGTCAGAGTGGCTTCTATTTGCAGGGATTGAAGGCTTGAAAGATTTAGATACATAGTTTCAGTGACTATAAATGAGTACATATAATTTGTAATGGCAACAAAGATAAATTCATTCTTACATTTTCAGAATTTTTTTTACTACTCAAGGAAAACTAACTGCAGTAAGCTCAGCCAAACTCCATCCTGCCACAAAACATCCCTCTCCATGCCACCCTCACACCCTCAGGAATACGCTTGTTGTTTGAAACAACTTTGTAGTAAATAAATAGTCCCTGTTATTTTTTAAATATTTTTTTTCTGTTGGCAGCACAGATGGGAGCCTGTGTCACTGACCTCATCAAGTAAGACTCCCAACTCCTCAAAATCCAAGTATAACCGGCAGTTTTTAATGCCAAAAAAAAAACATTGTTTGTGTGTTTATGTAAATTTGCTGCAATCTAAGTGTTTCCAGAGTGACAAAAACCTGTTCATTGACTGTTGCTACTTTGGTCTAATTGACTTTTCCTGAAAGAACTTCTTTGGCCCTGGACTCAGACTAAAAACGCCATAAACCACTGGCAAAAAAACAAGTTTTACCCATTTCAAAACTTGGATAAACCGTTATTTGCATTAATAAGATTTACTATCGAGCTGCCTGCAGAAACAGGTGGTAGAACTTGTTTTATGAGTCATGGGATGTTGCATTTCAGGGAGTACAAACTCAGATTTTGGCTGGGTTATACTGTATGCCAGTGCTACTGTAGCACTGTGTGCACGAGTGCCTGTAGACATCTCAGCATAGAGGGGGAGTAAATCACCCCACCGAGCTGTCTATAGGTGGAGCCAGGGTCCTGCGACTGGCCGCCAGGCTTGGCTCCACGCCCGTCGCCTGAGCCTCCCGCTGGTGGCAACAGGTGACAGAGGTCTGCTGTGTGCAAAGCTGACAGCCCCCTCACATCGCATAGAAACACTTGCTTCATTGCAGCGCCCCCCCCCCCCCCTCCTCTAACTGCAGAGAGAGACAGACAGGAGCGGAGTGAGGCTTTACTGCTGTTTATGTGGCGCTAAATACGAGTTTGAGAGGAGGCAAAAGCTCAGTGTGCATCACTCATCTGCTCATGAGTCAGTGTTCATGATGTCACATGCTGCCCTGCCAGCCTCACATACGACTGAACTGTATTACCAGTTTTCGTATAAAAGACCTTATTTATTAAAAATAGGGGAAAGTCGGCTCTTTTTCCATGCAGTGGACTGAGCCGTGCCTCCCAGAGAGTCCCGACTGTTAAAGCATCGTGCCACAAACAACCTGCTAAAAACACTTATTTCTCCCGTACAGAAATAAACACTGGCCAATTAGTGTTCTTATTTTTGGAACAGCATTAGCTGCCAGAGGAGCTGAACATATACCAAGCAGACATGGCCTGACACCGAGGACTGTCGATTCAGTTCTCGGCGTCTCCGCGTGGACATGCAGGAGCCGCTGCAGCTATCAAGGCAGTGCATCGAGCTCAATGACGGTCTGTCTCTGAAATGAATCCTTGTGTTGGGAACAATAGTGCTACTATTATCCAGCACAGACAGAGATGAATTCACATGGGGACAGGTCATCTTGATTTATGAAGTGTGAATTAGGAGCTGAGAGCTTGAGACCAAGGTGGGGAGGTGGAGGTAGCATGGCACAAACAGCCGTCTGTGTTTTAGAGGCTGCAGACGGGACGGCAGCCTCCCATCATCCCCCCACGAACCACCACCACGCTCTGACTCCTTCCCTGTTCACTCGTTCACAGGAGATCTGTAGAAATCCAGCCGGATCACCACGTGGAGATCAGCACCTCGGCTTGGGCCGCCGCTGCAGAGCGCTAAACGCCCCTGTAGCCACAGAGGACGCCTGCTGTGTCTCTGTGCTACTCGTCAGGCTTCATTTATAACACACAGCAGGTTGATGGAGCACTGTGTCATCCATCAGGAGCATAGGTGTTTACTTAGATCCCAGGAAAGTAAAGGCTCATCTGAAACTGCTGGCCTGGATTCTCCCTTAAGCTAACATGAGACTGTAGCAGGATGCGTGGTGGGAGTGTGTGTCACATTGAAGCTCGCTGTAAATACTTTTAAAACCAGCGAGCCGCTTTTACCTTAGTTTGTGCCTGTAGTAAAATGAAAAGTCCAATTTTGGAAATTGTGAAAAGTTTTAGAAATCCAGCTTCCAACTAAGTTAAAATCCTTACATGTTGTTAGAGTAGTCTCACTGTAAATTGCATTAAAGGTCAATTTGCTTGGGCTTTATCGCCCATTACCGTTAAAGTATGTGTTTGCATGTTCAGAACGTCTTGTGAACCAGCTTAGTGGTCAGTACCATGGTCTTGTAATCATGAAGCTGCAGGTTCAAACCCCTGTTTTGTCAGGAAAGTCATTCAGCATAAAGCAGTCACCAAGTCTTTCATGTGGGTTTGCTCGCTGTGGCAACCCCTGCAGAACGGAGCAGCTGAAAGAAGAACATCTCATGAACCAGTGGACGATCTTTAATGAAACTTTCAAAGGGATCACTGGACGTACGGTACATCTGCAATTAACTTATGGAGTCAACTTGACTTTATTTATACAGGTTAGTCTGAGCCACGCAGACTCATTTACAAGAGAGACCTGTTCCAGACAGAACATGTAAAGTACAGACAACAATAAACAATAAACTACAGTAAAAATGCAGTTAAAAAAGTAGTGTTCTGAAACAATACATCAGGGTGCTGTAGAACAAAGTAAAATACTAAAAACATTTGCCAACATTCGGTGAGGAAGTAGCTGAGAATAATCCAAGTGCTAACTAGTCCTGAGAGAGCTTTGATTAAAACTTTTGCACACAAGGAGTGATGTGATTATCCCTTCAAGGATTACTAGTATAAAAAAAAAAAATCCTCTTTAAATGTATTGGTTTGTTTATCAGAGTACGTGTAGGAACACAGTGTGTTTAGATTAATGACCAGTTCTTCCTCGTGTGTATGTATATCAATCATCTTTCCTCTCTGTAACACAAGATGACTCATCCAAATTAGACATCCAGGGCATATAAATTGTTTGCCACAACCAAAGCAAGGGTCTTGGCATGCACAGTGAAACCACTACAGATGGTGTAGACCAATGAGTTCCATCTGGAGATCAACCAAAAAGGCAGGTCTTTGCTCTACTCACCAAACACCATGGGTGCTCATCTCTAGTTACCATGACTGATGTCACCAAAAGATGAATTATCAGTTCAGATATTTCAACTCAGTCCCGCTCGGCTGGTGCTTTTCACTCAAACTTCATCCTGTACTTCCTCCTCTAAGCACAGGTCAGCGTTACTAATCACTGTTCTTCCAGGGTGGTGTTGGAACGGGAGACCAGCCGCAGAGCAGGAGCATCTCTCTGTTTTTGAGAATATCTGGGATTATGTCCCATTTGAGCCAGAAGGTGAGACTGCCAGATGATTCCTGCTCCCATTGTTGTTGTTGTTAAGCACTTTGATAACAGTTTCTGTTTTAAATGTGCTCTACAAATAAAGCTGACTTGACTTGACTAACGCTCACTGCAGAGTATTCACCAAAAATAAATAAATGAGAGCAAGACTGCAAGTATCTCTGAAATGAGCGTCCTCCACAGAACGCCAGTGCTCTGTGTAGCCTGGGGCTCCATCCACATCTAAAGGCAGTTTAAGTTAACATGGTTGGAGCATCTGGAAACAAGTCCTTCCAGAGTAAAACCTCTGGAGGTGTTTCAGATACGTCCCACCAGGAGGAGGCCATGGGTTTGACCCAAAACCCAATCTCAGGTGGAGGTTGAATGTTTTATTTTTATTTTTATGGATATTCTTCACAAATGAGGGCCATTTTCATTTTTGGTCAGAATGTATTTTTCATCCATTAAAAAAAATAATAAAGATAATTAGCTAAAACGAGCATATTTAACAACACTTGCATAGTTAAAATTACTAGTCACTTTGACTTTGAGTTCTTTACTCTTAAATTTTCAAAAGTCTTAATGTTTGTTTAAACATGCTTCTAGTCAGAACCAAATGGAATTTATTTTTTATTTATTTTACTCTGTCTCAATTGCTTTGTGATATTTTATGGGGAAAATAATTATTTGAACTCTTGTTTATTTAATTTTCTCTTCAGACTTTAAATTTCCTGTCTTTCATACCTGCCTCAGTATTTATTTTATTTTTTATTTATTGGGTCCCGTAATGTGGCTATTACCATTGTTGAATTCTTTTACAACTTTTTTCCTAGTTAAATGATTATTTCGCAGTGGCGGGCCGTGCATTTTACATCTTCAGTGGTGTCCTGTCTGAACTTAAACACCTATTATTACTGCCTTTATGATGCCACAGCTACAGAAACCATCATTAATACACAAACACAGAATAATACGGGCTCCTCTGTTCTACGGGTCATCATGGAAGCTAATGCTGAAAGTCGAGTCTGCTCCGTTATATTTATGGCATAAGTTTTTGTTTTCTTTAGAGCTGAGAATGTTTGCAGGACATTTAGCTTGTGAAGGCTCGCTCTGACAGTCCGTTCTCGAACCATCCAACCAAACGGCGTGAAAATGCTGATGTTGAATGTCAGCTATAAGGCTGCGTTGTCACTGTCTCAACATCTGATTAGTCAAACAGTGTCACAGCCTTTTATTTTAACCTACAGGGGCCTGCAGTGTTGGTTCCGAAGGCCTCGAGGCAGATTTCTTTGTCCCTAGCAACAGATGATGCTCGAAACATGATTGGATAAAAGCTCTATATAAACATTTGCTGCTGGAAGCTGCACAGCCAGGAGAAAAGCTATGAAATGATGAGAACAAACATCTCAGAATAATATTAAATATAAGACATATACTAAAATGTAAGTTAGTGGTTCTGGTTGTGCAGAGAAGACTGCAGGCCCTGATGGTTCATCTCTTTTATTCCTATTACGGTATGTTGTTTGCTTGTTGCTTTTTGTGTTGAACAGCTCAGGACAAATGTCACAGCAGCCATCATTTGATCTTTTTGCCACAAACAAAATATTTAAAGTCAATAATCAATCGAATGCAACCTTTGATGGGCGGATTTTAGATTTATTATTGAACTTCTCTCAGTCTGAAGGAGACATAACTTCCTGTTTGTTTCCCTCACACCCAAATGTTTAGTTGTAAAACGTCCAAGATGATGTGAATGTAGAAAAATGAAGCTTATCAAGAACTGTGCGTCAGTTCTCTTTAGAGGGATGTTTTTTTTATAGCAAACTAACTAAATAAATAAATAAATATATGTGCATGCACACTGGGCCAGAGACCGAGTTTAGGAGTTACGAGCCAAACATAAAAATACTTGCTCCAGAGCCACTAAATGATTTGTTGGTGCAGTTTGTAAAACCCACCTCCAGACAAGAATGGAAGGATTTGGGCCCTGATTGTTCCTGCTCATGAAGAAGTTTTATTGGTTGATTTTCCTTCTGTAGATTTATCAAACCGCTGAAGAAGCCTGTTATTTTTTATGAGTCTGATGAACTCTGTCGTCCGTCAGCCCCCCCCCCCCTCTATAAATCCAGCCGTCTGAGGAATCACTGAGCTCTTTGTTCTGCGTTTTGCTTTAACAACTCTGTTTGGATGCAGAGTTTTGTCTGTGAAAAGTTTATGGAGGAGTGGAAGGAGCGCACGCTCACACGAGGCTGTGGCGTCTTTGTCGGCTCTGCTACTTGTTGGAAAATATTTCACTAAATGTGTTTATTACGGTGCTTGTTAAGATGATTCCATGTGGATTACCAGAAATATCCAAGTTTCTGTCTTTCTAACGTGAAGCGACGCGTTCTTTCAATAGTTTAATGCAATGTAAAGAGTTTGTTTTTATAAAGTTAAAGTTGTGCAACAAATGTGAACGTTTGAGCAGAGGACAGTTGTTATTTGTGTAGGAGCTGAAAGATTTGATGTTCTGGGGCACGAAGTGGCAAAGTCGAGGCCCACGGGCCAGATGTGGTCCTCTTTATATTTTAATCGAGCCCATCGGATGTTTTAAATTTGGTTCTGTGGCAGCTGAAGATTTTATCACCTCTTGTTTAGCATCAAACTCTGATTTTACTGCCGGCTTCTCATGACAAACAGCCAACTTTGAAACAGAGAACCTTATTTCTGAGTTGTTCAGTAATCTTTATTTTGATGCGGGAAGTGAAACAAAGAACATCCGCACAGAACTTGTCAAACTCTGCATCATTTTTAGAGAAGATGCTTCTAATTATAGTGATTTACACAGGTGGAAGAAGGCGGTTCTATTAATGTTTTTAATGTGGGGGATAAAAGACATGTCCTGATAAAAAAAATAACACCAAGACGTTTAACATTAGAGCGGGAGGCCAGATTAATGTCATCCAAGGATGGAGAAAGACTAAAAAATTAATTCCTAAGATGCTCAGGTCCAAAAACTAAAAACTCAGTCTTGTCTGTGTTCATGCAGAAAAGTTAGGGTCATCCAGGTTTTTATATCTTTAAAACATGCTTGTAGTCTAAGTAGCTGATTGGATTTATTGGGTTTCATGGACAAATATAGCTGTTTATCATCAGCATAACAACCAAAATTTATCCTATGTTGTTTAATAACATTATCTAATGAAGCATATACAGTCCAAGTACGGACCCCTGAGGAACTCCATGACTATCTCTGGTGTATGATGAAGATAATTCTTTACATTTACAAACTGGAATCTATCAGATAAATATGATTTAAACCAATTTAGAGCTGTTCCTTTAATTCCAATATTATATTCAAGTCTGTGCAGTAGATTATTGTGATCAACAACTGTGTTGTTGTTTCAGGTTGTAAATCTCTGACTTTTTATTTGATGGGGATCAGAAGTTAAAATGTTTGCAAACTCTGGTCATAATTTATGTCAACAGTTGGACTTTATGAAAGCCCGCTGGAGTTTCAGTACTAATTAAAAAAGTTTCATTCTGGATCGTTTCATTTCAATGTGAAACATTTGAAAATAGAAAGAAGTGTAAAAATGGGGAAAATGAACAGTATTTATTATTTATGGGAATACTGCTGCCGTAACTTTGATCATTAATCAAATGATAAAATTATGTCTGTTTGCTCCTTTAGTTTATTTTACCTGCAGGTTTTCTGTATATTTGTGTTAAATTAAAGAACTAAAATGAATAAACTAAAATAACTCGGACTTTAAGCTTTTCAGTTTGACGTGCAAGAAGACGATCTATCATCTGACTCATGGTTGGTCGTCACTCGAGGTCATTCATCTGCATTAAGCCCTCAGCAGGAGTGATTATTGTGCTTCTGGACTGCAGACGAGTGGAAAAGAGTGCGAAACAAACGAGTTATTTGCACACCTCCTGAGAGCCAGAGTAAACAGTGTGGCACCCACTTCTTGTGTCTTTGTGGATTCAGCCCGGCAGCGTGGCCCCAATCAGCGTGAAGCAATGCATTCTGGGACATAAAATATGTTTTCTGCGCCACACTACACCAGGACCCCGACAGCTGCTTGGATTGTTTGTTTTGACGGGGAATGTGTTGAGATTTACTTCATGTCTTAGTTCAGCTGATTCAGCTACTATTCTGCTACTTTTAGCTAGCTTTTAGGCACTTTAAGTATTTCCCTCGAACTTCATCGTTCAGTTCTCACTGCATTTTAGCAGAACACGTAATCCCATTTGTTTATTTTTGGTCCTCTTCCCTTCGGGCACGTTACCCGAGCATAGCGTTGTTGCCCGGCCGTGACTTTTTGGTATCGTTGCTGAAGATGGCTGCCAAGACGAGAAGTCTGCTTTTCTTCACGGTGTGAAAAGTCAGCAGGGAGGGCAGCAACGAGCCGCTCGCTGCTCAAACGTGGAGATTAATTTTAAATGTGTGTCCTAGAGCGCCGGTTTAAAGTCTCCAGGAACCAGAGGCTTTCTTTAACAGGGAGGTCATTACAACCGGGCAATTTATTACCGTGTTTAGTTAACTTAAGAGAATTAAACAGGCGTCTGTCTTCTCACGTAGCATGACATTTTAAACGGGGGGTGGGGTGGGGGTGGTATTTCACTGTCATAATGTTCCTGTGGTTAAACAGTAGGAAAGGATTAGAAGAAAGCAAAACAAGTTGGCGTTAAATGAGCCTGGCGGTGCTGATGGCGTTTAATGAGTTCCATGGTTGGACTTCGCCCCCGCAGCTGCTTCAAATATGACATTTTCTCACGTATCAAATCTGATTTCTTCAGGTGAATGAAAGGCCTAGCATCCCTGAAGGAATGCAGATCACCCGCCGCTGACACCAGAATATTCAGCAAAGCTCACGTTAAGATGAGAAGAGACGCAACTTTTTTTGCCAAACATTGTAAATGTTTTGGCTGATCTCAGGAACCTGTGAAATCTCACAAGATATGACGACGCTCAGAGAGCGTGTCGAGGAGGACTCTCAGCTACTACCACGCCAAACTTTAACTCAATATCTGTGAAAGTCACTGATGTATCCATACCGCTTCCTTTAGTTATGGTGGACATTTTGATTTAAGGTAATTACAAAAGTTAGCTAGAGAAATTATATTTCCTGGGTAAATGCTTATTGCAGAAGAACTTGCTGAGAAACATCTGAAATGTAGCTGAAATTAAGAACAAGTATAAATTTGTAGCGCCCCCCCCCGAAAGAACACATTTGCCGAATTAGGTTTAAATAAGAAAAACATTGGCTACAGGAAGCGGAAAGCTGAAATGAGCTAAAGAAAATGTGAACGTAGCTGAAAAGGCTCAAATTAGCATCAAAAGAGCTGAAATGGCAGAAAAAGTTGAAACTAGCAGACAAAAGCTGAAAGGAGCATAACAAGATGAAATTTGTATAAATAACTTAATTTGGTTGAAAGTAGTATCAGAAATTAACATGAAAAACTTGAGCTTATTTGAAAACGTTTGAAACAAGCTAAAGAGATGCTAAAAAGGTAGCTGAAAATGTAGAACAAGCTTAAATTGACAAGAAAGCAGAAAGAACATGCTTGCTGAAAGTAGCAGAAATCACAAAACATGGAAATTATCTGAAAATAAAAAAAAAGCAGAAATTAGCATAAAAATGGCTGAAAAGTAGCTAAAAAGGCAGAAATTACTATCAAATTAAAAAAACTGCTGGAAACTAGCTAAAAAAGCAGAAACTGGCACAAAAAAAGCAGAAAAGGAGCTAAAAAAGCAGAAATAAACATACAGGTATATATATATGTATATGTGTGTGTGTATATATATATATATATATATATATATATACAGGTATACCTCGGTTTAAGTCAGTCTTGGTTTACGGTTTTTCGCGTTTACGT
>JAVCKU010000022.1:1534483-1547539 GCA_032273985.1 Hypsolebias coamazonicus
AATGACAAAATCTTTTCAACAACGTGACAGGGTCCTGGAGAACCCTCATCTGCTGGGACGACATGTGCAGCTGGATGTACCTCTGGGAAGTGGAATGTGATGCGTCTACCTCTGTTGTCAATGGAGGACGTCAAAATTGCATATAATTGGATTTATGATAACGGGTTTCCGGTTTTTTGGAATAGTCTGGTTCCTAGTTGATCAATATACAAAGAAAATGGCTGCTGCTAACTTGACCAGCTGCTGCCTATGTGAAGGCTTGGTTCATGCGTTGAGTACTCAAAATCAGCTGATTTACGAGCTAAACCACAAGATGGAAGTGATTTGAACCGCAGACCACCTGCGGCTTTGGGACTCGTCAGCATGAAAATGACCTTGAAGAGGCTCATAAGCATGGACCAGTAGAATGCACCCTAATCTGGTCATCTGGGATCTTGGAAGTTCCTGTAAGACTCGAGGCTGACCCCCCAAAAATAGTCTGCCTAAATAAATCAACTTCTTCTTCTTTCGGCTTTTCCCTCTTCAGGGGTTGCCACAGTCAATCATCCTCCTCCACCTCACTCTGTCCTCTGCATCCTCTGCCCTCACTCCAGCTACATCCATGTCCTCTCTAACTGCATCCATATATCTCTTCTTTGGCCTTCCTCTTTGTCTTTTTCCTGGCAGCTGTATTTCTAACATCCTTCTACCAATATACCCACGGTCCCTCCTCTTGACATGTCCAAACCATCTCTGTCTGGCCCCCCTGACTTTATCTCCCAGATGATCTGCCTGAATAAATCAACAGTTGTGGATTATCTGAATCTGACAACCCGGATGGCCTCGAAACAGGACAACTTATCAATTTCTCCTGGGAAATGTGCAAACTAAGGAAAAGCTTTGTCTATCGCATCCCCCTCCCCATCTTCTGGCTGACCATCATCTTATCAGGACAATGGACTATTTGTTAGTGCTTCATGGACCACCTCATCATCAAATGTATATGTAATGTGATCATAAATGTGCTTGCTGGCAGAGCTTTTTGATGTCTTAAATTGTCTTTTTTGTAAAGCCACTATCCTCTCCTCATGGCTTTGTCCCTTTTTCGATCTCAAAAATGTATTCTGAAAAGGATGAGAAGGCCGCGCTTTAAAGCAGCAGCTACGTACACTCCGCCCAACTTTCGGACGACTGTACAGGCATATTCTCATTGTATCTCAGTGCAATGATAATAAAGCTGATTCTGATAAAAAGCAGAGGATATTCCTCAAAGAATGCTAGCCCCTTAAATCTGGTATGTTTTTGTCTGATCTGGCCTAGTCTTCCTGCTCAGGCCCGGATCAGCTCGACCCAGCCAGGCTTAATGAGCCAGCACTTTGGCTCCCACTGTCATTAATTGTCCCCGGCCACGGCTCGGGGTTTCACAGCGTTTTGTTTCTTTTCTCCCAGTAATTTTGCTTTAATAGATTCAATTTGCTTTCATTTGCCTGGTATTGATTTATTTGTCCTGCTTTGTCTCATCAACCATATAAACCTATAATTTCTCTCAAAAGTTTGCGAGTAAAAGGCAGAAGGAAAAAAAAAAAACCTCATTTAATTTGCTAATATTGAACGAATTATTAAAAAAAAAGATGACAAACGATGTTGATGTGGTGTGGAAGTGAGGCTTGACTAAAGCGGAGTTCATTTTTTATTTTTTATTTTTCATTTTGCAGACAGAGAGGAAAACACATAAAAATCCTCCCAAGTCTGGACCAAGTGCAAACGCTGAAGCTTAATAACGGGCCGAGGGCTTGTTAAGTTTGACAATCACATGACTAAATTCCATTATTTTATCTGTCAAATTTTAACCCGTCAAAAGTAAAACCTCCTAATGGAAGTTGAGTGCTTCATGTCAACCCTAAATAATTATACGCTGACAGATGATAGGGGAGGAAAAAATAAATTGGTATTTTGGGGAAGACATTTTAGACAAAAGGGTAAAGGATGTCGAAAATGGATTGCTTTAGCCTCTGTCAGAGAGACACAGAGTGCAGCACCGTGTGTCACCGGGAATCAACGAGAGGGTAAAGACTTTACCTCTCACTGACCTCCAAATGTGTCCAGCAGTAGTAACTGTGACAGATGAAGCAGCTGCAGTCATAACACACATACACACACACACACACACACACACACACACACACTGTTCCAGATAAGGTAGCCTGTATCTTCGAGCAAGAAAAAACAAAACAAAAAAAAAATGAGCTGCTGTGTGAGATTAAAGTATAAAAATAAAAGTTTAATTATGTTCCTGGAAGCCATAAAAAAAAAAAAAAAAAAAACCCTCATGAGATTAATTACAAGCAGAGATGTTTAAAATCATAACCACAAATACACTCATTTGAGGATCACAATGTTCACATTTTGGACTGAGAAGACAGATGGTAATGGGGGGAAGGAAACTATATGTAAAACGAGAAACAACATTTTAAACGGAAGAGGAGGTCTCAGGTTTCAATTTTTTAAAACTTATAATGCAGTTTTAGGCCTGATACTAGTGGTGTAGTCTGTGATACGCGGGCATACAGAGTATACCCTCAAGAAAAGCATGGAATTTCAGTATATCCACTTAAAAGTGCTCATTGACACGAGCCCATGTCACTTATCATCAATGACACATGACATGGGCTTTTGTCATTGTCAACACATTTGGAACATTTTATAGACACACTGAGTTGGTTCAACCTGTTTTTTGTATTAATAATACTTCTGTACTTACTACTTAATACTTGAACTAGTATTGCTTTGATACTGTTTTATAAATTCTATACAAAGCAAACAGTTGTACAAAGTTTGCTGTACATTTATTTAAATAAAAGCATCAGGTAATTTTCAATATGCTTAAAACTCAAAATAAATTAACAATTGCATTGTACTAACTGGTGTACTTTGGTTTCTAAGCACTACCCACCACAAATATGTAGACTACACTACTGCCTGATACCCAGTCAGTGTCACACCAATCGAGACCTTCATCCATGTGACCAGAGTGGCTCCTCTGTGAATCAGACTAACGAAGACCCTAACAAACCTCTATTGTGAGGAGTGAGAGGGCAAGCTGCATGTGTATCTAGCTTCCCTCAGCTTCATAACGCAAACCTCACACTCTGTTCTTGGAATTCAGAAAGCTCCTCGGTTGAGAAGTGAAACATATTCTGTTACGAATAAACTCTAGTTGGTTTTGTCTTGAACTTTTTAGAACGAACCACAAAGAAAAAACACTTAAACCGGTTAGCAGGAAGCACGGGCCTGACGTGAGCGCAGCGCCTTTTTAGTTTGTGTCCACTCAGCAGCAGATCTGACCACATGTCCTCATCGCTGAGGCGTTTATCTGCAATCGTTTTGTCACCAAGGCCAAATCAAAGCTGTACAGGAAGGCTAGTCCATGAATAGAAAAGGCTGTTTGTATCTCTGTCATTACGTTCAGGGTGAAAAGCGACGTGCCTGATAGAAATCTCACTCGTAGCCTCTCAAAGGGAAGGGAAGCGGGCAGGATGGCGAGCGTTGCTCTGTTGTGCAGACTTTATACAAATGACTGGATCACGCTCTCTTTCTGCACTGATACCCAGATGGATTTTTACGTATCTGATGACAGGAGGTCAAACGATACTGTGGTTAATGGCTTTATTTTTTTTTATTTTTCTCAGATGAGCTCACACAAGTATGTGCGCCTGGTGTCACACTTTGAATATACAGCATATTTCTTTGTGAAATAAGAGGAATGGGAGTGAATATCACTCTTCTTTCTGTCATGATTGATTTTTATGGTAATATTCTTCAGCGTTGTCCATATTTGAAATGTTCAGAGTCAGAGTACACACAGCTTTCACAATATTTATACATCTATGCCACAGTATGTCTTGATAACTTTGGACCCTTCATGGATAGTTTGTGCTTGGTCCTCACATTTTTTTTTTATTTATGTCTCCTTTAAAACAAAAGCAACTGCAGTTAATTATTACTATTATTTGTTAGTTCCATGTTTCTTCTTCTGCTGTTGTGCTTAGCAGAACAAGTTTTATGAAAATGTTGAAGAGTGCAATGATTTGGCAACTTCCAGTGTTGAAAATTAAAATCAACAAGAATATAAAAGCTGCAGAACCAATCTCTGTAAACTGCACCCCGAACTGAAATAAACTGAGTTATCTCTTTGCACTGAATGACAAGCCACATTTCAGGAACAAAATAAAATGGCAATTTCTTCAAAAAAACAAGTGTTGGATACAACAAAGCTGGAACCACTTCCAAATAAGAACTTTTTCACAATTTAAATTTAAATATTGCAGAGATATACTTTTATAAAGATGTCTGAACACCTTGGTGTTTACACTAACTGTTCGAAGTTATGTAATAAGTGTGAACCAACCTCAATCAAAAGAACAATGTGAGTTCTTAGCAATGTTGTGATCCCCTCACAAATAAACCCCCCCAAAATCTGGTCAGTTAAAATCACAATTCTGTAACATTTATTTTCAGTTTGTATAATGACTATATTGCAAATACGTATATGAAATATGAATGAATAACCAATAGTATTTCAGAAGGTGAATAATGTAAATTGTCTTTACTTTAAGAGAAGCTGTCTAAAAAAAAAAATTGAATTTAAGACAACTTTATCTCAGATTCGTGAACTAAATTGTGTCTAAAAACCTTGATGGCACTGAGCCAATCCTTTCCATCAGAAGAAATATGTTTTATCCTACTAGAGAGCTGTCCATCTCATTACCACAATGGATACGATGAACGGTGGCCAATATTTGTCGTTCCAGACAGTGATGGGGTCCTTCAGAACTCCATCCAGCCAGACAGCACCATCGCTCGGGGGTGTCTGAGCAAATTAAGGACTTCTCTCCATCTCTCAGCTGACTGGTTCAGTCCAAGATGGAACTGGACCAGAGCCCTGCGGACTTCTGGGGCTGTCTCAGAGTCAGCTCACGTGTAACACTTCTACCAACTTGAGACAACTTCCCCAACCTCTTGTGTCAGCATTATCCGACACTACGAAGAGACCGGGCCCCTTGATTTAACCAGTCAAATGCAGCTACCGACGATGAGTGTGAAACCAAGCTGCATAAATTAATTTTAATTAAATAACCCTCTTCTCAAAGTTTCAGAGGGAAACAATAGCTTCTGTGTAGATAACACCTTGTTTTTGGATAAACACCATTCTCTTCACAAATGCAAGTTTGGTTCCTGATGCAATACAGGCACACAACACAACACACTCTGTGCAACTGATGGGTAACTTCCTGGTTGTCATGGCAACCAAAGTTCTGGATGGTGTGGCAGAGTTCGATTCTTGTTATAGATTTCTCTTCGAAGACACAAATCTGTCTTCTCAGGAAGGAGGGTTAGTGAGAAAAGGGGGTTTAATTACCATACAGCCTTGGGACGTATCAGGAAGGAGTTGCACAGAGAGGGGGTTATCATGCAGTCTCTTATCTCTGACGGTTTGTCTTCTGAGGGACATTACATTAGAGTATAAACTGTTGGTCAGTCAGCCACTTGCATGAAAACTCTTGAGCGTTTCTAGATCCACATATTTTAGCATTTAAAGTTTAGCTTAAAGTGTTTGCAGAGCAGCTACCAAAAAAATGACACCTAAACGAAAATACAGTGTGTGATCTTGCAGAATAGTGGGTCTGATTCAATGGAGTGTTCGTACCTGCTATATAAATAAGTTTTGTGATTTATAAATCTTTACACAATCATAAATAAGTTGTAAACCATTATTAAACCCTCTGTAAAGCAGCTCTTATTAGAAAGTGGTACCACAAAACTAACCAAAAGATAAACTCAATCATTTACAGTGGGGCAAAACAGTATTTAGTCAGCCACTGATTGTGCAAGTTCTCCTAGTTATAAATATGAGGTCTGTATTTTTCATCACAGGTACACTTCAACTATAAGAAACAAAATTAGGAAACATAATCCAGGAAGTCGCATTGTAGGATTTTTACAGAATTTATTTGTAAATTATGGTGGAACATAAGTATTTGGTCAACAACAAACAAGCAAGATTTCTGGCTCTCACGGACATGTAACTTCTTCTTTAAGATGACCAGTTCGACCTCAACATCTGTATAAAATACACCTGTCCACAGCCTCAAACAGTCAAACTCCAAACTCAACAATGGCCAAGACCAAAGAGCTGTCCAAGGACACCTGGAAGAAAATGTGAATAAGCTAACTCTGGGTGCAATTGTAAGAAAATGGAAGACATACAAAACCATTGATAACCTCCCTCGATCTGGGGCCCCATGCAAGATCTCATCCCGTGGGGTCAAAATGATCATGAGAACATTGCACAAAAATCCCAGAACTACACGGAGGGACCTGGTGAATGACCTGCAGAGCTGGTATCAAAGTAGTAAAGGCTACACACTACGCAGAGAGGAACTTAAAACCTGCAGTGTCAGGCATGTCCCCCTGCTGAAGCCAGTACATGCCCAGACCCATCTGAAGTTTGCCAGAGAGCATATGGATGATCCAGAAGAGGAATGGAAGCGTATCATGTGGTCAGATGAAACCAAAATAGAACTTTTTGGTAATATCTCAACTTGTCATATTTGGAGGAAGAAGAATACTGAATTGCATCCCAAGAACACTATACCTACTGTGAATCATGGGGGTGGAAACATCATGCTTTGGGGCTGTTTTTGTGCAAAGGGGGCAGCACGACTGATCCGTTTTAAGGGAACAATGAATGGGGCCATGTATCATGAGATTTTAAACCAAAACCTCCTTCCATCAGTGAGAGCATTGAAGATGGAACGTGGCTGGGTCTTCCAGCATGACACTGACCCCAAACACACCGCTGAGGCAACCAAGGAGTGGCTCCATACAAAGCATTTCAAGGTCCTGGAGTGGCCTAGCCAGTCTCCAGACCTCAAGCCCACAGAACAATTGTGAAGGGAGTTGAAAGTCCATGTTGCCCAGTGACAGCCCCAAAACATCACTGGTCTAGAGGAGCTCTGCATGGAGGAATGGGCCAAATACCAGCTACAGTGGTGAAGACTTAAGGAAACGTTTGACCTCTGTCATTGCCAACAAAGGTTATGTTACAAAGTTTTGAGATGAACTTTTGTTTTTGACCAAATACTTATTTTCCACCATCATTTACAAATAAATTATTTAAAAATCCTACAATGTGATTTCCTGGATTATTTGTCCTAATTGTGTCCCTCATAGTTGGTGTACCTAATACAGACCTTTCATATTTCTAAGTAGGACAGCTTGCACTATCAGTGACTAAGTTTTTATTTGCCCCACTGTATTGTATTATTTTGTAGTGTTTAGTTGGGAAAGGCATTCTGTATTTTTTCTGTCCGGTAAAAAAAGTTTAGTAAATTGGTTTCAGAAAAGCAGGCTTTCTATTTTTTTTTTTTTTTTTTACTATTAAAACCGCTGTGTCAGATGTTTGAGCTGGATATGGGCAACAAACACGATCTGTTGAAGAACAACGGCTTCATAAAAAAAGTTTAATCCACAAGAAAATCTACTTTCATAAATGCACGTTTTTTAAAATGTGGAGGAACGTAATAGTTTGTAGTTTGTGCAAAAACACCAGTTACTTCAGGGAAAGAGCACTCATCATCGAGGTTAAAATTACAACCGTGTGGTTAAGTTTTGGGGTGAAAATCATTTTTTGTGGATAAATGAGAAGTGAGAGGAGTATGAACAGCTGTCTCCGGGTGTTTCGATGACCCATCCGTCCTTCTCTCTGTGGACTCTCAATGTTTTTCTTGGGACGACGGTCTCCCCTGTGCCTGGATAAAGATGGAAGACAATGAGCTGTGGCAGCAAGCACGAACAGCTGTGAGTCTGTCAACACTGCAGCTGGATTTGATTCAGTACTTTCGTTTGGTCTTTGGGTTTCCACATCACAACACAGGGAATCTGGGTTTATTTATTGGATACCCAAATTTGAAGTTAATGCAGTAAAGAAAGTCATTTAGAGGTAGTGGGTGTTTAATTTGACCACATTTCTGTCCTCTAACTTTTAGGTTTATAAATGAGTCACATCATGATTTAATAAAAAGTTTAAACACAATCCAGCTGTCATTTCATAATGAAGTTGCTAAAACATTGTGCCAGATGACATGTTTGTTCTGCACCGAGCTGGAACTGCAGCATTGCTCACAATTAATAACAATTATCACAGGAATTATTGCATGACACCCAAAACAAAAACATAGCAATCACTAAATTTTTTTTTTAAACTTTCATAGAGTTTCATAGAGTTCTAATCTGATAAACTTTGAAAGCTGATTGACTTATAGACAACTAAATTTAGGTTGGCCATCACAGTTAATTGACATTTGGGAACACAAAAATGGCTAAAACTCAGTCACTTTGACAGAAATTCAGCTAAACTTTGGAGTTGTAGTAGTTTAGCATCATCCCCAATACATAGTTTTTAATGCCTTTTTATTTATTTTGTTTTTGTTAGAATACACACATACATACATACAAAAACAGAACAAAATCTTCGTCCACCCTATCCCTCCCATACCAGATCAGCTACACAGACATGCATGCATTAGACAGGCACTGGCATACTTTCAATATCAAATACAAAAGTATGCCAAGTGCCCCCAAATCTCTCAATAGAACCTTTCAGAGTATATCTGATCATTTCCAGATGAGCATGACACATTTCTCTTATCCAGTGTTCACATGATGGGGGATGTGGATCCTTCCATCTGCATATACTAAGACTCCTGGATAGAAGAGAGCCAATCTTATTCCACTCACACTTGCTAAAGGATGCATCCACAAGGACCACCCCAACAAAAAGATGAATGGTGATGGGTGCACAGTTTTTCCAC
This sequence comes from Hypsolebias coamazonicus, assembly GCA_032273985.1. Classification (NCBI taxonomy): domain Eukaryota; kingdom Metazoa; phylum Chordata; class Actinopteri; order Cyprinodontiformes; family Rivulidae; genus Hypsolebias; species Hypsolebias coamazonicus. Next base: position 1,543,336 of record JAVCKU010000022.1, read on the forward strand.
ATATCCCAGAGAAGGTATCAAAAATAGATTGCCAATAGCTTCACAACTTTATAAGTGCAGAATGAGTGTAAGAGCGTAGCTGGAGTCTGTTTACAGCGGTTACATGCAGGATCCAGGTCAGCTTTAATCTTGGGCAGCTTGTCTTTGGACCAGTGCAGCCAGTGCACCACCTTGAATTGAATCACAGCGTGTCTCAGACAGATTGAGGATGAATAAATGTTCTGAACGATCCTTCACCAGACTGAGTCTGATATGGATTCCTCCAAGTCCATTTCCCATTTCAGTTTAAGCCTCAATACATAGTTTGAGCACATGTTGTGCAACATTATAATGTTCTTCAGTTTGGGTCCTTGCCAGTATGCAGTACTAGCACAGTGTAGTTGATGACATAGTACTTAAACATTACACAATGACTTTAGAAATACATAATTTGTGTTTCTTAAAATGGCTACTAACTATGGACAATTATCCATCCATCCATCCATCCATTCATCCATCCATCCATCCATCCCTCCTCACCTGCTTTTTCCTTTCTGGGTCAAGGGGGTCACTAGTGCCCATGTCCAGCCATCACTGTGTGAGAGGTGAGGGACACCCTAGACAGGTCTCCAGTCCATCATGGAGATACATAGAGACAATTGAGACAAACAACCATTCACTCTATCACACTCACCTAGAAACATTTTAGAGTTACCAGTTAGCCCAACATGCATGTTTTTGGTCTGTGGGAGGAAACCGGAGTTCCCGGAGAAAACCCACGCAGCGCGCGAAAACATGCAAACTTCACCCAGAATGATCCCTGGCTGGGATTTGAACCGGTGCAACCTGCTCGCTGAGAGGCGTCAGCTCTACCAACTGCACCACTGTTCTGCCTAAAAAAAAACTGGTATAGCTATCAGCTGGAATATCGGTACTGATACCACATTAGGTTCCATTACCAGTACTGGTATCTAAATTATTTGGAACCTGTATTGGTATCTGGACACCACTAATTGAAAAGTTTTTTTTCAAGGTTTATCTAAAAGGACTGACTTTGTCATTTCTTTACGCATTCATACAGCACTCTACTTTAGCTATACATGAATAATCAGTTCTTTATCACATTCACACACCGATGGGACACACATCGGAGGCAATTTCAGTGTCTTGCCCAGGGACACTTCAACATGTGACTGCTGGTGGAATCGAACCCCCAACTCTTGCATTGGAGGACGACTGCTCTAATCACTCAGCCACAGCTGCCCCTAACTAACATGTGATGTATACTGCCAGGAATCAATCCTTTGACTCTTGTTGGCGGATGAGTGCTCTAACTACTGAGCCACAGCTTCATCTAAAACGCTAATTTAAAATGCTAGTGAGCAATATTCAATCCTTCATGGAAATCTAGGCCCCAATTTACTTCATGTTTCCAAGCATTTCCTGAAACTTTAAAGTGAGACACCAAAGCTAATTTCTCCCTTAATAAATTTGTGTGAATGGAAGATACAAAAGCCCTTTTCACTTTTGAAGAGACATTTATTTCTTGTCGGTGTGCCTCACTTGAAAGTGTATTCATCATTTCCAGTAAGATAAATCCCCCTCTGCACAAACGCTGTTCATTAAACCTCTGAGATTCATTCAGGTTTATTTTTAGAGTGAGAGATTCGTCTGTAACTGTGTTGATTTTCCACTCAGTCTAGAGGGTTTTATTCTGCCGCAGCTCCTGCTGGCGCTCAGGCAATATGTTTCCTCGGAGCAAACATGAGTGAGATAAGGTTAGAGGTGATCTCCTCAATAGTGGCATTCTGTAGGTTTTTAAAAATTCAGGGACAGGAATGTCATCTGTGCACAGTCGGACATTTTTTAGAATCCAGCCGTGTTTTCTGGCTCCTGCCACGAATGTGTGTGAACGCCAGGCTGTCTTTTTATTCGTAAGCACTTAAAATGAAATGTTTGTTGCGTTTTATTTACCCAGGCAACTGTGCTTTAAATCAGAATTAATTGGTGCTTCGTTATTTTCATACGCTGTTTTAAAGCTACAGAGCAATGTGATGGTTGTACCAAAATAAACACAAACACAAAGGACAGGGAACCAAAGTGAGCCGCTAGCCTGAGCCAACTTCTCAGTTGCAAAGGATCGTCTTTAAGCATTGTGAAAAGCTGCTGATAAACAAAAGCTCAACCTTCTGAAACATGCCAAATCTGTTCTTTGTTTACGGGATTCTTCTGGAGGATTTGTCTGCACGATACTTTGTTTGTTTCGCTGTTTCATTTCCCCAGCACACCAAACCCAAAATACTTCAACATGACTGAGACACAGCAGGTGTCCAATGAAGATACACCATCTGTAAATAATGGTTTTCTCATCTTATTGTTAAATTCACTGCATGCAGATGACTCCAAAAGAACCCAAGACTGCACCTCGATCCAAGGATAAGCTTCCAGAAAACAAACCTTTGTATTTATTACAACCTCCACTTTCTCTGTGTATACCAAAGGTACGATAATACACCACTATAAATGCCACAAATGTCAAAGACACAGGTGGTATCAAATAAACTGTAATCTGTTGCATTGCACTACCTCTTAATTGACCTTTTGTTCTCCAGCCCCCTTATCTTCTCTGGTATTTCTCAATTCAAAGAAATGAAGTCATAATATTGAAGCTTGCAAACTCTAACCTAAAGGCCATTCTTATTCATTAGATGGTGGTGTTGTAGGCTGTCTCTGCCACTGAGGGGCCCTTCCATGGTTGCAGCCGACATCTGTTGGTATAATGTAGCGTTCAGGGCCTCGGCTGGCAACGGGAACTGATTTATAAGGTTCTCTGTTTAAGTGGCTGTCTTAAGGTAATTATAAACTGGTGGGGGGTGTTACCACTAATTGCACCTTCCTTGATCTGTAATGAAGGCCAAACAGCATGAACGAGCCCGTCCTGCATGTCTCAGGCAGTGGAGGAGCGAGGGCAGCTGAGCTTGACCAGTTAGTGTTGGTTTAGCTCTGGGCTGCAGCACTTCACCTGCTGTTCTGCCTCGTCTTCAGCCAATTTCTCTTGAGTAATTAACTGTGATGCCACATATGGCGCAGTGGTGGGGAATGTGATCGCTGGTGGATACAGAGGAGTCGGAGAGAGGAATGGGGATGCGGGAACCCTGCGGTGGTCAAAGCTTCGAACGCTGTGCGCCGAACATAAATGGGACGACTGGAAAATTCTTTTGACATGCACAATTAAAAACAAATGTTGTTTCCACATGACACAAATGAGACTAATTAATCACTGAACAAATGAATTATTAGGAAGATTAGAATATGAGGTAGATTAAGTACACCAATGAGGCTTGAATTATTAACAGTATTTGTATCTGTTGATTAGGATGTTATATGGAGAAAGCCCATTCTGGGAACAGATGACAGAGGAAGACTTTTACATGCATGATGCATGGGGAGAAGCTCAAGCAGCAAATGAATAAAAATGTTTCCAAAACCCAAAGCTGACATGTTTTCTTTAACTTTTCACGGATCAAATAATTTTAAATTCGATGTACACTAAGTTTGCTCTCACGCAGCTCTTTGTTACTTCTTGCATCTACAGATGTTTAGCTGTTTGTCACGTTGAGCCACTGCAGCAGATGTTTTGAAAACTTTTTTGTCAATTTCCATAGGTTTCTGTTTGAAGCAATGGTGACGATTTAAAAACAAGAAATTATATTTTGTTTTTACAAATATACCAGGGGCAGCAGGATACCATCGTCCTCTGGAGGTGTTTTGGGCATGTTCTTCTGGAACAAGACCAAATCAAGGCCTCACTGGAGGGATTGTATTTTCCTCTCAGGCCTGGGGTCACACTGGAACCCCCAGGATGACTTATTACTTTTGAGACTTGACCATAGGCAATGGTGGGTGGAAAAGTGGATGGATGGGTGGGTGAATGGATAGATTGGTGGATGAGTGCATGTACATGTGGGTGGATGGGCGGATGTGTATGGATGGATGAGTTTATGCATGGATTGGTGGATGATGGATGAGTGTATGTATGGGTGGATGGGTGAAAGGATGAGTGTATGCTTAGATGGGTGGATGCATGGATGGTGGGTGGATGCATGGGTGGATGCATGGATGATAGATGGGTGGGTGGATGGGGAATGGATGAGTGTATGAGTGTATGTTGAGTTGGTGGGTGGGTGGATTCATGGATGGGTGGGTGGATGGATGGATGGATGAA
>JAVCKU010000022.1:1632901-1648468 GCA_032273985.1 Hypsolebias coamazonicus
GGAAGACTGCAGACATAACAACTGGCCAGAAGACCATCATTGATACCCTCCATAGGATGGGTAAGCCACAAAAGTTCATAGCTAAGGAGGCTGGCTGTTCACAGAGTGCTGTGTCTAAGCATATCAATGGAAAGTCTAGTGGAAGGGCAAAATGTGGCAGAAGATGCACCAGCAAAAGAGATGACCATGGACTTCATCTGATTATCAAACAGAGAAGATTCCAGAATCTGTCAGAGATCCAGAAAGAGTGGAATGAGGCCGGAGTCACAGCTTCAAAAACCACCACATTCAGATGCATCTGGGAGATGGGCTACAACTGTCTGGTTCCTCTGTCTTCTTTTCTGATGAAAGTGAAGTGTGCCTTTCATTCAGAAATCAAGGTCCAAGTGTTTGGAGGAAGAAGGGTGAGGAACAGAATCCATACTGCTTGAGGTCCAGTGTGCCAGACGTTTAAAATTATTTCTTAAATTAAACATAACCATTAAGCTACTTCAAAGCTGTATAAGAACACCAAGAAACAAAAGGTTTTCAAAGGTGTAAATTAATCAGTTTTGAAAACAGAATGTTGAATTTCGCTTTTGGGAGTTTAGACAAACTTTCCTAAACCTTCTGCTAAATTTTGTTCACAAACTGACTGATCTCAGTTATTATTTGCCTAACACTAGAACATCCACTTTAATATCTAAAAGTGAGCAAAGTTTATTAAAGTTCAGTTCAGTTTGACCTATTGCCAACAATGCAAAGACAAACTAATCGTCAAGACTGAATTAAGTAAAAATAGCAATGGCAGTGTTTTCCTGACCTTCAACATTTTTTTTCTGACATTTTGACTTCATCACTTAGTATCATCACTTACTGTAGGTCTGACTGGAGCAGCTTTTTTTAAATAAAAGTGTAAATAAAAGAAAGGTATTTTGTTCTCCAAGAATTTGAAATTGAAGTCAAACCTCATGTCTAATCCCACAACACAATTTTATATATCTGTGTTGTTTCAGAGATTTTAATAACTTCCTTTTTTTCCATGTGAACTTTTGTGAGCATCAGCTTTAACTCAACAAATCAATACTGGAACACCGAATAAATCAGATTAAATTATACTTACATCATTCTGACAAATCTTTACTTTCTGGCTTCATGCTGTGCATTCAACAATAACAAATAAACACAGAAATTAACATGTAATCCTTAAATATTTCATCCTCACTGCTCATTGTCTGCATATTCTATGTGAGCTCATTAAAATTGGCCTTAAATTTCCCAACTATAAGCCTGGCACGATGGGTTCAAACTGCTTAAAGAGGATAATATTTGTAAATGTTTGATAGTGCATATTCAGAGCTTTTGTATGCAAGTGTTTTTTTTTTTTTAACCTGTCGTACTTCTTGATTTTCCATTTAAAACAGTCACTGACCACTTCATTAAGTACAGTTGTTAACATTAATAATGCATTCTTTTGGAATACACAAGTATTTACAAAACTTCAGCTCTACTACGGTTTTCACCCACAGAGCAGCAGTTGTGTGAATCAAAGTACTGTATCATGAGTGGTTGGATAGAAATGCAACAGTAGCTCAAATAACCACTCATTATGTTCTACTGTCATCATAGCCATGTTCTGCTGAATACCAGCTCTGAATGCACAACGTGTTGAACCTTGAAGCAGATGGACTGCAGCAGAAGACTACACTGGGTGCCACTCTTTTCAGCTGAACGAAAGAAACTGAGGCTACAATTTACACGGACTCACCAGTACTGGACAATATAAATGTAAAAAGTATTGCCCAGTCCGATGAAACTCCGTAAACTAAATCAGCAGCTTGTGAAATACTCAGATCAGTCCACCGTGCCACGTGGAAAGTCATTACATGTATTCTGATCCTCTGTTTGAACCTCAAATAGTCTTCATCACTTCTGGATGCCTAACGTTTGTTTCATAGTCATGCAAAGCCTGAACAATTGTCTCTCATTAGCGTAGTTTTTAGATGAAAATTGCTTAATTTAGTTCTGCCCCTTCTTGACACAAGGCCCCGGGCCAAATTTTTCTCACAGAAATATGCTCATAGTACTGTATTTGTGTGATTGGTCAGAAGTTCATGGGCATGTTTGTTAATGTGGAAAAGTGCTTGGACAGCAATGTTGTTATTTCACTGGACATTAAATCGGTTATTTCGTTGAGGAGTAGTTGGCTGCGACAGTCAGAAATGGTAAATGGACTGTACTTATATAGCACCTTTTTATCTTATCAAGATACTCAAAGCTCTTTACAACAATCTGTGTCCTCATTTACCCATTCATGCAGCACTCTACTAGATCTATACAAACAAGCAGTGCTTTATCACATTCATACACCGATGAGGCAATGATGGGTTCAGCGGCTTGCGCAGGGACACTTCAGCATGTGACTGCTGGTGGGATTGAGTCCCAAACTCTCCTATTGGAGGACGACCGTTCTAACCACTCAGCCACAGCTGCGCCACACCCCCCCCCATTATTTTTTAATATAAGCATCTGTACAACTCATTGATACACACTTCTAAACAAAGTCAAAAGGCCAAAATCTCCTGGATGGAGATTGCGCAGGCGTTGTAAATGGAGGAGTTGGCTGCCGAAAAGAGTGGCACTCTGTTTGTGGCCAAAAAGCAGATGCAACGACCAAGTGGAGACTCTGGGGGGGGAAGAAACCCATGCTATATACAGGAGCTTTGCATCTCGTGGACTACGAAAGGTGTTTGTGAAAACGAAAGTCTCACAACCATGTGACCGTAAGCCTTCTCTTCGTCTTCAGACGTACGAAACGACTTTAAATGAAATGCTTCAGTGAAACTGGTTGATTAGCTGTTTGTTTAAATAAGCAACTGAAAAGGTGTGTAAAGAGTCCGGCGAGTGTATAAACCCGATTAATGCTGGTATGTCTACTTTATAAGAGATCCAACAAGAAAACACTTGCTTCTTTCATTAAAAAAAACAATTGTCAAGAACATTTTTCCCCCACACACAAGTTCTTTAATTTGTACATTTTTTCATACAGTCATATTCCAGTTTTGTTGCTGGATGCATCACCATAGTAACTGAAGGCAAGTGCTGTTGTCACTGGTCCGTGTCCTAAATTTGACAAAACGTAAACTAGAAAGCTCCTCAAAAATCTAAAACTCGATGCTTGTTTGAGGTTTTTATTACCTCCAAAGACTTTATAACTGTGTATACTTCTTAACCAAAACAATGCTAATGCTAATCCCTGTCCAGCGCACTGAACACAGATAAATGGAAAACCAGTGCGTTAAAATTCAATGCCAAGAGCTTCTGACCAAGTGTCAGTGTGTGATGAGTTGGGAATGAGAAGTAATGTAGTGGTTTCTTACTCAGGATGGCTCAAGGGTTTGTAGCGGGAAGAAAAAAAAAAATCTGTAAGGCAGGAGATGACAGACGGGTCAGATGAGTTTCTATTCCTTTAAGATTCCTGTCTTCTAGCTTCTGCCACCCACAGTGCTAAATCAAGGGCCAACTTGGGCTCTCTCCTGTCGAATGTGTGTGTTTGTAGGTGTGTGTGTGTGGTAGGGGGAGCTGTGAAGTGGATCAGACCCACACGGCACATCTGGTCCAAAGGCTATGCTTGCTCCATGGTTGCCTCCACACCGCTCTGCTCCCAAAACATCCACACTGCCCACCAAACAAAACCCAGAGAGCAAGCAAACAACCCTCAAAGAAATATTACACCACACAAAAGTGCAGTGGGTTTGCACAGGGGGGCATTCTGTTTACAGTAGACACATACAGAATATATTTTCCTCACAGGATGTGAGAGCGCACACTCATCTCATGAAGTACCGAGTAGGAGGACAGGCCCGGCATCTCATCTCCTTCCCTCTTCCTGTCACTGTGCGGTGGCGTGGAGAATTCAGGCCTTATGTTTGGCACAAAGGCCTCCTACATGCCTGCAGGCCAGCTCCTACTGGCCTTTTTTTTTTTTTTTTTTTTTTTTTTTTTTTTTTTATTTTAAACGCAGCAGGTTTCCTCCCACTATGAACCTGGTCTGAGTCATTAACCCTTTCAAAGTGTTGGAGATAAATCTGGCTAATGGAGAACACAAAGGTCACTGTCACTTTTTGTCAGAACTTTACTCGGCTCATGTTGAGATTTGGATTCTTCTGCCTCACTTTTCTCTCTGAAAAACACAAGTTCTCACATGGAGTTTTGACAGACCCTACTAATCCCAACTAATCCCTTGTCCATAATATAAATACTTATCTTAAAGCCAGGTTTGCTTACCCGGCAAGTTAAACATTTGTGGTTTAGGTGAACTTTCATAACTTCATTTCAGACTAATTTCACCATTTTTGACCAAGTGCATTTTCATAAAGAGGTAAAGTTATAAGACAGCCTAATTTCTCTTTCTACATCCTCGCCTGGGCTTAAGGGTATTTCTTTAAATGAGGTTTATAGCTTCAGCTTCTATGATTTTTTTTTCCTCCCCCAGCTAATGGGATTATTTCTTAGACTGGTTGTGACCTTTGAACCATCATCCACATCTCTGCTTTTTTTTCAGTAATTGAAATTGGTCTGGTGTTATGCCCACAGGCCTTTCTTACAACGCATGTTCTGAATTGTCATGCTGGGAAAAGCACACGTATCGTTGGCATTAAAACAAATGTTCCTGTGAAGCATCACAACGTTGTCAACTACAACCCATCCCAAGCAGAAAACCACAAAAACGAATATGAAGTCATAATGAATTAGACATTATTGGGCTGTTTATTTCCTCCCTCTGCTTTTCTTCCTTTTGCTGGAAATACTGACGATCAGCCAAACTTAAATGTGTTGCCTTGTGCTCCAGAGATGTTTATTTTCACAAATCAACCGTCAAAGAAAAGTTGCCAAGATTCGCAAAATTATAGGACATTGGTTTGTTGTTGGTCTCTGGTTTGAGTGAAAACATTTAGCATCAATCCCTGAAATAATTATTGAAGAACATGTTTTTGTGGTGTTTTCAGAAAGACACCCTGGATCTGATGGGGGATGGGGGTGTTCATGAGTGAGGGAAGAACAGAGCGTGAGATTGACTGACAAATTGGTTCAGCGTCTGCAGTATTGCGGACTCTGTACCTGTCCATTGTGGTGAAGTGGGAGCTGATCTTCAAGGCAAAGCTCTCTGTTCACTTGTTGGTCTACGTTCCTACCCTCACCTATGGTCATGAACTCTGGGTAGTGATTGAAAGAATGAGATCCTGGATGGATACAGTTTGTTGAAATGAGATTCCTCTGCAGGGTAGCTGGACTCTCCCTTAGATACAGGGTGAGAAGTTCAGGTATCCAGGAGAGACTCGGAGTAGAACCACTGCTCCTCCACATCCGGAGGAGCCAGTTGAGGTGCATGTCTGACTTACCCCAGGGAAGACCCAGGACATGCTAGAGCGACTACGTCTCTCGGTTGGCCTGGGAGCGCCTTGGGGTCTCCCCAGAAGAGCTGGAAGAGGTGGCTGTGGAGAGCGATGTCTGGACCTCCATGCTCAAGCTGCTGCCCCCGAGACCTGACTTCAGAATAAGAGGAAGATGATGGTTGGATGGTGTTTACAGAAAATAATAAGCCAACAAAAGTATAAGGTTGAACACGGTATATTTAATTTTGCATCAGCTACTGAGACACTTTGGCAAAATCCTTCTAAAGCATCAACTGTTATTTTTTTTTACACCACCAGAGAAAGGACATGTCACCTTTTGGATGTCACAATGAGTCAGAAAAGAATCAATAAACACCCTCGCTATGATTGATGAAGACCCAGGGCTCTGGTCTCTTGGTTGTGAGCTACTTATAGTAAGACATACATTAGCGTGTCTTGTTTAACGAAGTGGCAAAAACAAGGCAGCACTCTCGAGGGAGCGTTGTCCAATTCTTTTCCATTGTGCATGACTGGGCGTGGCGGTGTCCTAGTGGCCCATTCCAGTCACCATCAACTAAGAGCTGTACTCTGGGGCCTCCAGCCCTGACTTAATCAGACCAGTTGTACATAAATAGCAGGTCAGCCATATGGTTCCGCCAGTTCCACATTGCATTAGCTGCTTGTTTAACTATCTCCAGTTCTCCTCCAGGATTTAAAACGAGTCATACGCAGCTGTGTTGTACAGTGTATATAGTGACGGCCTATGGAACTATATGCTAACACTGCATATTGTGCATACATGGTGAAACTGCCTCAGGCGCACAGCATTTACCACTTGCACTGGCCTCTAGATCAGGATGGAGCTGAGTATACAACATGTAATTCAGTCATATGAACACTGCTTGTCAAGCAGTTTGGTGGAGGGAAAATGCATCAGCTCTGTTGGCTGTGGAGTGGAAGTGAGGGAAATCTATAAATGTTTGCTGTATATTGTGTCAGAAGCAGTGTAATTGTAGCCCATTAAATCAGCGGGGTGTCCGGCGAGCCAGCTCTGATGAAACGGAGCTTCGCTGCTGCTGCCTCCACCAGCCACAGCAGGGTCAGCAGGCTGGGGACCACCGAGATGATTTAAGGCCTGAGTCACTGGTTAATAGTTAATGAGAGTGAGTCGTTCAGAGGCGCTGGATGGTTTCCAACTTCTGTCCAGCTCTGGGACAGCCGCCTCAGAGCCACTGCAGGCTAGAATTGAGAAAACCAAGAGGACGAATCATTTTGTAAAATTAAGGTTTCCTCCTCTTCATTCTCTGCAGATGGCTATGCACACACAAAGACAAAAACTAAACACAAAAGCTACACCTACACACTCCTGTGATTGTGTCCCTGTTTAATCTCCTTCTCCCATCCCAGAAGCAGATTTACAGCCGCTCCTGTCACCTCTGTAACGTGTTCCCTCTGAATTTTTTGTCTCGTTGTTCATCATTTTTCCATTTTTCAGGCCTGCACACGCTCAGCCATAATTCATGATTGTGAGAAACCTTGTCATTCAGCCATTTTCCACGAAATAAAGGACTAAATTTAAGACTGTGGAGGATAAAAACTGAGGGGTTTTGCACACAGACACTCACAGTGTCTGTAGAGCTCCAACATCCATAAATACAGCTGCAAGAAGTGATAAGTCAAGAGAGAATCAAGGGCACGTTAGTCTCCAGAGAAAGAAACGGAGTTACAGTGGGGAGCCATTATTGTTCTGGGTTCTTTGCTAATGTATAAAGTGGCTATTATCTGAGCAAGGCTGCCAGACTTCTTCGTTTGGATCTGAGATGTTTATTGGTTTATTAGGATCCACGCTGACTTCACTGTACCAATTTAATGCAACCGAATTGAAATGGAGCAAGATATTAGTGTTGTCTGCAGGAGCAGAGAGAGCCGTGTCGCGTAGCTGTTGATGTAGTTTCATTATGAGAGAGGATTTGAACGACTGTGTGCCCTGCAGAGGTGACAGTGAATTATAACTGGACAAATTTACACTTTCCAGCGAGCGCCGATTGTGTGCATGTTTGCCTTGTGTTCTGCATGCATGTGTGCATACAGCGCCATGCGACTGGCTCTGAGAGTCTGTGCGTTGCTAGCTGTGAGAAAAGACAGAGATTGGCCAAGAGCTGGAGAGAAGACTCTCCAGGGTTTAGAGAGAATGCTCATTAAGGCCTCCTATAGCACAGCCAGCTCATTCCTCACAGTCCCAGCGGCCGGCTCTACTACGCTCCGCTTCCTCACCGCATCCTCTCCCCTCTTTATCTGCTCTCCTCTATTTCTGTCTTCGTTTTTTTTTTTTTTTCTGTCTCTTTTCCCCCATCTGTGTCTCACCCGCTTCCTTTTGCGTTGTCTTTCACCTGCCATTTGGAGGCTTCAAAAGCAGATGTTGTGACTTAAAGAAGACTGTTTGCATGGAGTACTTTGCTTTATTGGAATTTGAGCTCATGCAGCCTGGATAAAATTAAACAAAGTGTGTTGCTGTCTTCGGCCCACTGCTTGCATGCTTTCCATTAATTGGACGGTAGAAGCCTTTTTGGGGTCATCGTTGTGTGTTCCTGACAACAGAAAGCAGCTGGAAGCAACCAGTGATTGAGATTTATCCACCAAAATGAGCTGGGAGTGTTTGCTCAGCACTTGTGCACGCCTCATGGTCTGTCGTTTCTTTCTGAATGGTGAAGGTGGAGGTGCTGAACATGTGGGCCTGTCACTGACGAGCCCGGCGCTGAACCTCCGGAGGCTCGCCGCTAACAAGAGCAGTTTTATATTTAACTCGCCCATTTCAAGCCTTCGCTCTTCAGCTAGCCGTTCAACTCAAAGTAAAAAAATAAATAACAAGCCTCATAACAAGCTTTGAGGGCTAACATTGTATTTTTTACTTGGATTATTGAGCATGGACTTTGGTGTTTTGAACCACTGTGGCTATGGCTGCCTCAGAGGAGTCGACAAGGGAGAGGGCGGGCCCTAGAAACCATCGCATCCCCATCAAACTGGTTGGCCCACTATGTGAGTGTGCTGCTTGGGGACTTGGTTTGTTTGTGGCTCCTCGGACTGATGAAGTCCTTTGGATGAAGGATGAAACATCTCAACAAAAAAAAAAAAAAACTGTTCAGATGACCTGACTGAACTTTGTTGGATTTTTCACCTGGGTTATTGAGCATGAACTTTGATATTGTAACCACTATGTGTATATATTTTTTAATTCATTCCAGTTGTTTTTTCAGAAGCAAACAAGGGGGAAGAAATGCCGCTCTGGATTTATGTCAAATGAAAATAACTTATTTTCCATTTAGCATAGAGAGGTAGATATATGTGATTTTTTTTTTTTTTTTTTTTAATCAGATGGAATTTTTAATTTAATCTCAGCATCTCAACTTGAATTCCCAGTTTTAGTTGCAGGTGATTAATATTTGATATTCAATATTTTTTACACGCATTTTGCTCTTTGAAATTTACACAGGATGTGGCATCACACTCCCATCACAGCGGCAGTGTTGAGCTAAACTAACCTTTTCTCTGTTGGTTCTAAAGTAGTTTTGTAAATGTTGTAGACCGTGTGCACGTGAGCCGTGCTCAGATGAGTGCCTGTGACGTTATCCATCATGCAGACAGGCAGCCCGCTGTCTGCTTGATTACCGCTGGCCAGCCAAACGCTTGACCCTCAAGCATCGGAGGCCCCACTGGTGGCAGCAGTGGGAGCATTATCCACCTCCACCCCTGCCTGTGTGTAATGGTCCCACCATGTGATCGATGGTCTGTGCACCTGTGGAGACCAGCAGCTACACACACATGCACGCTCTTTTACAAGCAGCCAGCTATCATAAAGGCCTGGAGACACACAGCGCTCCTTAGGAAACACCTCGAAGACTCACCCTGACACATGGATCCATTACACAGGTGACTACATGTAGGGTGTATTTATCATCTTGTCTGCAAACACTGCCCTCTGCATTCAAAATGGATACACATACAATCTATTCACCAGTGGCAATATTAATAGCCTCTTTTTGGTGGTGCTCGAGCACCCCTAAATTTTAACTCAGCACCCCTGAAAAATAAAGAAACCATCTTTAGGATTTTGTAAGGACTTTAGATTCATCAAAAATATTGAACAACTATGAAATGAATGATGACAATCTTAAACAGGACAGTAAAATCTATATTGTCGCACGAGTCAGATCCTCCATCTGCATGCTAACACGGTACGGACCCGTTCGATTCCGTGGGAAAACCTGGCATGTTCTGTCTGCTGGACCCGGTTCCACATGGACTGCAGTCTCTGAAGGCAGCTGCTGTGGTCCTTATTACCATCGAGCTGCTGACCGGACCTGCTAACAAGACCACGCCTCTAACGGAACAGAACCATGATATTGAAAGAACCTCACTGCTAACCAAACCACACTGTAGATGTTTCTCTTTTTCAACTTTGGCACCTTATTTTTTTAGTATTTTAGTAGTGTTTTTTAAATATGTTTTTAGCATGTTAAAACTATATTTTGGTATGTTTTTAGCATGTTTTAGTATTTTTGCTGCATGCTTTGATATTTCTTTTTTTTTTAGGTTTATGTTTGATGAAGTGAGACGGTTTTTATTAACCTTTATTTATTAACCTTTATTTTATTTTTCTCTTCTCGTCCTAAGCATTCCATTGCATTGTTGACCTTGTGCTGATTTTGCATATGACAAATAAACTGAACCTGATCCTCGACACTACCTGTCAATCAGTCCAGTAGGCTTGTCAGCAACTGACCAGTCAGTGTCCTCAATTAGTCCCATAGTGAAACGCCCCTTACTTGCAGGAGCTCCACCCCCTTTTTGCTCCAGTAACATTGTCAGGGTTTTGTATTACAAACATTTTGCAGTCATAGTTATTTAATTAAAAATCATCAGAAAAAATTATTAAACTTTGTCAATGGAACATGTAATTCAGACACGTGTTACTTTGAGCATTTAGAGGGTGGGATATAGTTTATTCCATGTAGCAGCTGAATAAAACAGTAAATAACAGGAAGTACCACGTTCGTTTGCACGAAGGTAACTAATTTTTTGTCATAACTACATTGTATGAGAAATGGTTAAATTAAACATTAATGCTTGAAGCTAACTGTACTTTGTTTTGTGTTTTAAATATAGATATATGTTGTAACTTCTGGTTCAATAAGTTTAGTATTTGTTTGCTCTGATCCTTTAAAAGTGACTGAGCTCCTCGTTTATGACCAGTGTTGTATTTCATAAAGATATGCTGTGATAAAACATATATATACATATATTAATAGAACAGGTCACATTTTATACATTTATCTGTTGTTTTTTTGTGCTACTATTTGGTGAGATTGTAACTAAAATGTATCACCATCTCAGACTTTGACCAGATCACGTAATATATTTATTTAGGACTTCGTCATGAAAACAAAATGGGTGGCATGCATTCATTCAAGGAATGCTAATTCTTAAATATTGTGTATAATATTGTGAAGGCAGGTTCTGCAGCCTTGCATGTTCCTGTGTTGTGCTGCTGGTAGTAGATATGATGGACTGTTTGCTTTTGTGAGAAATTTTGAAGTATTTTTAGGTCAGGGGACAAAAAAAAAACTGGGAGAGTATTAAAATGTGTAAAAAAAAAATGATACTGAAATAAGTAGGTCATAGATTTACATTATAAAAAAACAACATTGACACAACATTCAAAGAAGAATCTCTTCTATTCAAAGGGGGAGTGGTGGTGCAGAGGTTAGAGAAGGTGGACCTGTAATCGGAAGGTCGCCGGTTCAACCCCCTGCACCGACATCAAAAGTATGGGTGAAAAAAGTGAAGCACCCTCATCTGCCCCACCCTTGGCCCTTAACCCCCACCATCTGCTCCCTTGGGCGCCCCAGATAGCAGCTCTCTGCTCCACACAGAAGGCTGTGGTAGCTCAGTGGACTGTGGTTGAGTCAGGTCGGACATCCGAGATTAAAACAATCACCAAGTCTTTGTGCAAGTTAGTTCGCTGTGGTGACCTTTGAAGAAGGAGCAGCCGAAAGATGTAAAAAAAAAAAAAAAAAAAAAAAAAAAAAATAAAAAATGTTTGATGGTTAAAAAAAAAATTATTTATTGAACTCAGCTGCTTTTAAAACGTGTTGCATAAAACATAAAACTATACAAATAAATGTTATCAGCATCATGTACGTGGGTGAATTTTGTTAGTCTAACAGTTAATTTTATGTAAATTTATTTCCTCATTGGGGATTAATAGAATACAATAAAAATAAAATAAATGATGAGAATATTTACAGTAAAAGTGTCTTATATTAAAAAAAAAATCATAAATCTTCAAATTTCATTCAGGAAGTTTGTGATGGACGAGCTTTGTCATCTAATATTTTATTTGTAACCATTTTAACTCCTATCATTTATGTGCAGCAAATTTTATGGTTTTATTTAATTTGACTTTTTGCATAAACACAACTAAAGTTTATTTTATTTGTTGACCTCTGTGTTCAGTTTCAGTTTGATTACTTATCAGACGTAAACGGATGCTCTTTTGAGAACTTTCAAAAACCACTTTAGACCTTGTCCACTTTTATTTTTATTTATTTTATTTATTAAAATGTATTCATTAAAAAAATCCATAACGATAAGAATACAGTACAAATAATTAAATGAAAGGCAGCAGAAAGAAGAAAAAAACATTATTATATCTGCCCCTTTTTTCCAAACAATTAGTTCAGACAATAATGTCTTCAAGTAACAGAATGGTAACAGAACATTTTTACATCAAGGTCCAAAAGTTGAGACATAATATTCACTAAACTCCCAAAAAAAAAAAAAAAAAAAAAAAAAAAAGATTTAAAAAAAAATAGCAGTGAAATTAAGGGGATGGGATGCCAACATCCTAAGCAGCAACAAAAAAGTGATTTCAGATCTCAGCAGGTTAGCCTTTTTTATCCTCACGGGTAACGGCAGTTAGCACCATTAGTCACAAAAAGAAGAGGAAGTCTTTACACCGCCCAAAATATTGTTGCAGTAATGCAGCATAAAATACAGTTATGTAATTTTTTCTTTGCAGTTTCTGTATTTTAAGGGAACCTCGATGAGCTGCACATTAGCACATCGTTTATTGAGAAAAAGCAAAAGAATAAAGCATTTTAATGCATTTTGATTTCTTTAGCTGCGTTTCCCCTGTAGGCGTTCATTTGTCTACATACAAATGTTGTTGTTTACCTCCATCGCACCTCTACATCTTGTGTAAGTTAGCCTACCCTCCTGCCTTCCCTGTAGCATCCTGTTCCTGTCTGTCTCTTTTATGAACACAATTCCTCCTGCTTGATCTTTTCAAAACTCCACATTTGTCCTTTGGAGAGCCAAGGTTGCCATGTCCATCGCCGCCTCCTGCCGCAGCAGAGATCTGTCAACAAATTTCTGAGGACTTTCTCACTTGGCAAACTTAAAGAGGAGCAGGGGTGTCCCAGGAGGTAATCAAGCTCCTCCTGCTCCCGGTATCTTTAAACAGAATAGATAAAGGAGAAGCAGGTCACGCAAGAGAGCTCAGGTACTCGGCAGGAAAAGTTCAGCGTATTGATGTGCTGCAAAGGGCCAGTGCTTCACAAAGAGAGGAGCCCGTCACGTCGCAGTCTTGCTACCTGCACAGGTAGCCCAAAGGGAACCGGGTTAGAGCCCAGAGAAATTGACTTCCTAGACAAAAAAAAAAAAAGTGTCACTCTGTCTTTCTCTTCTTTCCTCCTTCTTTTGTAAACCTCTTTCACTCTCCTCAGCTTCTGTAGAAAAGAAAAAAAAAACTGGAATAAATGACTTTTTTTCTGAAGACTAATGATCTACTGGTGTCTCTTAGACTTGGCCCTGAAAGTGGAGAAAAGCTTTGATGATGGAGCACTGTAGCTGACAGATAAAAGCTGGATCCCCCCCCCCTCCCCCCCACCACCACCACGACACACACCCATCTCCCCTCAAATACTTCCCATTTCTCATAATACTTAGTTATGGTCTCTACTGTTATTGCTATGGCAACCTATTTTATTTCATCTTTGTCACAAAAGTTCAGGCTGAAGGCAGAAGAACCCTCCACAAACCGAGGTGGCTCCGCTCCATCTCTTTGCCTATGCTCCACACTGTTTCTGTCTGTAAACGTGTTATAGTGACACACATTTTATTAGTGATTTAACATCAATGATTTTTTTTTTTTCTTAGTCCTCCTATACACATATTGTTTTTTTAATATATTTGTTTTACAGACATGGATAGACTGAAATGTACAATTTGTATGTATAAAACTCTGCAAGCCTCTCACTGATCTTTTATTTTCTTTACAATGACTTGCCTGCCTTCCTGCCCGCTTGACTTTCACTTTAATAAAACAGTCGCTGCTTTAAAGTGAACCATGAGTGAATTCGTCTGCATTGTTTTCTAAATTGCTGCTTGGAGCTGCTAAAGGGTATAAATGGACTTAAACTCTAAGAAAATGTGACCATTCTTGAGCCCTTTTTCCTGTCCGTCTCCATTCCTCACTTTTTCATTCAAGCACAATTTGATTTGACTTGATGTGATTTGAGCCCTGCCACTTTCGGTTTGAATAAGGTAACCAAGAGTTATTTGCTTGGAGAGACGGCCGCCTCGGCGGATGGAAGGTTTGATGACTTTTCTCACTGCTTTAAAAATTCAAACTTTGTTTTATTTAAATATAACGCGTGACAACAAAGACACGGTGTTTGCTGAGGTGCATGAGATGTAAATGTCGACCGGAGCCTCTCTGCTTATCTGCCCTGCCAGGGAAAGTGCCCAGCATCATAATTATCTGATCTGAATGGATTCAGACTGTGCTCTTTTATGTGAATGAGTGCTGCTCTGTTACTTTGACGGGGGAACTATACAGTAACATCCCCTGGGGGGGGGCGGGGGGAATCCGTGGATCAGATAGAGCGTGCTGGGAGATGTGCGCTGCAGATTTGAAGGGAGCTAAAATGTAAAGTTATTTTCTGGCCTTCTCGTTTTCCTCGAAGATGAACACTTCAAATCCCTGATTTTGACTCGAGTTATGCAAAAAATGTACCTGACTTTACCAGCAGACCCACAAAATCCACTGTGCTCGGATTCCTTTTTAGACTAGATCCATTTAAAAGATCGGTTTCAGCTGATTACCACACACTATTTTAACCTTTGCACTTAGCTGCTATTTGAAATGACTCTATTCTATCAAAAAAGTCAAGTCTGGTCCTCTGGACATTCAAAACACAAAACAAAACAAAAAAAAATTGTAGAATCTACAATTCTACAATTTTTTTTTTTTGTTTTGTTTTGTTTTGTTTTGATGAATATCCCGAGGACCAGACTTTTTTAGATTTTTCTACCTGGACTATTGAGCATGCATCAGGAGACACTATTCTATGCATCGTAAGGCACTCTGAACATGTCATCTTAAAACCCAAGTATGTGCATATGAAATGAACGTACACCAAGACCTTCATATGTGCAAGCAGAGTTGATTGGATAACTTAGGCTTACGAGTCCATATAGAACTAATAAATGCCCAACAATAGTAACCATGTGGAAGTTATTGGAACACAAAAACAGAAAATGTTAGTAGATGTAGGACTACTGAACCAAATAAGTTAGGGTTAGGGTAAGTTAGGGTAAGATAGGGTATACATTTACAGGTCTCTCCTGAAAATGAGTCCTCGAGGCTCAAAGCGGTTTAACCTGCCTAAATAAAGGTTGAATGAAAGTCTTTACAGTAGTCCTTCGCTATTTCACTGTTTGTTTCTTGTTGACTGGATCTATCACTGTTTTTTTTTTTTTTTTTTTTTCAAAATAAGATAGGCTGACATGACTGATTGATGGATGAGCCACATGATCTGCATTGAATTTTTATTTAAAATAAATTATTTTAAATTATTTATTTAGCACCTGCTGCATCTTTGTGCAGCCCACAGCTGCAGGATAAGCTTCCTACTGCAGCTGATCAGCTGATCTCTGTGCAGAGCGGAGAAGTAGGCATGGCCAAGAGCGCTTGCAGGTTGCAATGAGCAGAGGAGGCAGGGAGCTGGACTCATGACATTCTGTCTCTTTTAGAGCGTTTAGAGTTTAGTGTATATCTGTATTATGAATATATATATATATATATATATATATATATATATATATATACTGCATATGTATATCTATATAT
>JAVCKU010000022.1:1649284-1660220 GCA_032273985.1 Hypsolebias coamazonicus
AGCCTCTAATCCCGTCTGTCCGGAGGAGATAGAGGGAAGCGGACGGCTGCAGCACACCCGGGGCGCCACAAACACAATCACCAGCCTTTCACAGACACTTAACGGGGCTTTGTGCTTGTTCAACAAGGCAGAACGCGGCAGGAGGGATCAATTTAATACAAGGCCCAACTCAAATGGAAAGAGGGTAAATAAATAAGCAATGACAGCGAGGACTGTCGCACAATTTGTGTAGTGGCTGTCCACTATCTCAGTCTCCCTTTCCTTGCTTTTCAGTGTAGCATCTACGTATATGCTTCCATTTCTTCCCTTTGCGGCAGATGGGGGTGAGCTGAGGAGGAGCAACCCTGGCACCTCTCTCATCAGGCTATGTTATTTTAATAAATCACTTCTGCCATCGCTTGCTACATTAATTCCCTGGGCCCAGAGGGCTGTGTTGCCACTAGCAGCGATCTGCATGAGACGCTAAATGATGTGGGGATCCCCTGGTGAGAGAACAGAGGCTCGGTGAATCTTCCCTCCATCACAGCCTTGTCGGTTTGGCTCTCACCCTGGGCTAGCCCTGCTCTCAGCAGACATCATAATCAGAAAAGAGCAGCGACCTTGTCATACAGCACATACCAATGAGACCTTGTACCCAAGAGGCACGTTACCTGACACCTAAGTCTGCAGATTCTGTTTTTTGCATGACTCTGTGAAGCTTCGTCACTCATTTCCTTCAAGCTCTTTCAAATAGATTATTAAAATAGTTTTTCTCTTGAGGAGTTGTTTCATTTTATGCAACCCAAAGACAAAGTCTCCCAAATATTTTAACTTACTGTATTTTTTGCCCTATAAGGCGCAGGGTTTTTTTTTTTTTTTTTTTTTTTTTTGCATAATTTCCTGCAACTTGTATGCAAAAGCGACTTATCTATAGATTTTTTTCCCATATTTATAAACCATTTTTTGGCTGATATGACTGTTTTCATTCATTCTGACTGAAAATATTGAACACTACCATTTTCAGACACTAGATGGCACTCGAGTAGTATGGCATGCTGTTGTGACATGTAATAGGTAAACATGGCTATTAATGACAGAATTGGCTTGCCAAACCAAGCCACCTTTGTCCAGCTAGCCTGGAGCAACCGTCAAATCAGCTTACTGTAATTACGCTGCTCTGCCCTGACAAAATGCAACTAACTTGACCGTCAAAGTGCATTTATTAAGTAAATGTTCAACTGAGACACACCTTTACTATAATGTAGAGCAAACAAATAATTGTTTTTAAGTGGTTATCTTGTTAAATTTCAAAGAAATGAGCAGCGAGTTATCCTTCTGCACTTGCCCGCTTCCACCAATCAGGTTTTGGAATGCAGCTGATTTGATCGTCAAAGTGCATTTATTAAGCAAAAGTTAGACTGAGACACATCTTTGCTGTAATTTTGAGCAAGCAAATAATTGTTTTTAAGTATTGTTAAATTCTTGTTAAAGTCCTCCTGTCCATGCTCCCGCAACCGCCGTTTGGCAGCCGATTGATTTTTGGCACAACACCGGCACATATTTCCAGGTTGTCAGCAGTGAAGCATCATAAATGTGACATATACAGCTTGCGACGTATTTATGGATTTTTCCACTTTATTAGACATATTTGGACTGATGTGACTTATAGGACAGTGCGACGTGTATGGCAGAAAATATGGTACGTCTTCCTAAAACTTTGTTTGCAGAAACATTTGGCTTTAAAAAAATAAATTATTTTTTACGGTTGTTTTCTGAGATGATCCTAAACGTCTAAAGGAGCTGTGTGTCTGCAGGTGGCTGTGTGCATAAACTCAGCATAACTGTGGCCGCTTTACACCATGGCCTGATTGAATTCAGCACTGAGACTGTGGAGACAGGTGGCACAAGAAGCAGTCACCAAAGTGGGAACAGAAGGAATAGTAGAGACAAAAATAATTGTATTTCTCCAGATACCACCATTTTCCTTCCAACATTTGTTCATTGGTTCAGTTTTTCCTTTTCCGTTTCTTTACACATTAGAACTTCTTAGACAGAGGTGAGGTTGCCATTGGTATGCACAGACAACACCGGCAGATTCACCACCCAGAATACCGCTGGGAGATTATACTCTTCCTGCTCCACGCAGCGGGGATTCGGCCACCGTAAATAGAGCGCTTGGGAGTGTGCCGTGTGCCCAGAATGACAGAGCACTGCAGCGTCTGAATACAGCAGCAAGACGCAGAGTACAAACTCAAGGACTGCTGCAAATACAATAATCTCTCATGCTTTCGTTTGTGGTTTTTACCGTTTCCTTCAGGGACTCAGGAATTGTCACAGCGCAAATCTGTCTGGCTTATTGTTACAGTGCGATGGGCGGCCGTCGGGCCATGTGGGACATGAGCTACAAACAAATCTTTTAGACTTTAGAAAAGAAAATGTCACTTCAGATGGCATAAAGAAAATGTTGGTAACTGAAGGTCTGTTGCTGTAGTGGGTCATTTAAGAAGCCATTAAAGCAAGCCAAAAAGCCAGGCGTAATCAAACGTTTTTACAAAGAAATAAATTTATTTAAAAAGCAAACATGGCAACGTTAATGTCTCACTGCAGCAATTTTGTAAAAAAAAAAATAAATAAATAAATAAATAAAAGTAAACGGAAGTGGAAGTTTGACTTGCAGATCATAACACAAAAGAAAAGTGTGAATTTGCCAGACAGCTTTTTGTGAAAAATAAAATCTTTATGACATCAAGAGAAGCAA
Source organism: Hypsolebias coamazonicus (assembly GCA_032273985.1). Taxonomy (NCBI): domain Eukaryota; kingdom Metazoa; phylum Chordata; class Actinopteri; order Cyprinodontiformes; family Rivulidae; genus Hypsolebias; species Hypsolebias coamazonicus. Next base: position 1,652,022 of record JAVCKU010000022.1, read on the forward strand.
TCTGAACGAGTTTAATGACTTTCTGTTGCTATGGCGTGCAATGACACAGTGGAACGACAACACAAAAATGCATACACATGTAGCAAGCCCAGCTACCTATTACATGGTGAAAGTGTAATTAGTGTAAATGGATATCAAACTTCTAAATATTACTGCAAATTAAATAAAAAAAAAAAAAAGTTTGAATCATCACTTTTTTTCATCTTGTTCAGTTTCTTTTTGCACAAACCTGTTGTCATTTGCCGCACATCTTGCATTTGACCCATTAAAACGGCGTCGTGCTTTTGACTTCATATGGGCACGGAGGGCTGTCTTAATTAATAAGCAGGCATCCACCAAACTAATCTGCCTGTGTTGTGAAGTCTGTCCTTTCCATTAAGTGGGACTCGCATTATCTCCTAATCAAATTAGTCACTTAATTGTGGCCCTCCCTTGATGGATCCCATGGAAAAAGGAGCGGCGTGTTTGCTGAAGGGGGGAAGGGTACGTGAAGACCGAACACGGCTGCTTGAATACGATATGACTTTAATAATCAGAATGTCATTGTCATCATCTTGCTTTGAACCTTGACAAAGGTTGAAGTTAGGTTTGACATTTTATGCCCCGACACATTTGAGTGTCTATCACCGTTGCGTTGGACTAAGTACTGACCAAATTGTCCAACAAGGGATTGACCCCTGTCCTCCACTGATCTGTAGTCTGCTTCTTTAATCACTTCCCCACATCATCTGTGACACCACCTGAGTTTAAGTCAATATATTAGCTCCTTCATCCTTGATAGAAGTACTCTTTCCTCTTAAGTCGTGATTAAGGGGAAAACTCAAGACCGCACTCCAGCTCTTGGGAGCTCACATTTAAAAGAGGAACGAGGGCTACCTGCGGGGGCCAGCAGCATGTGGGGCGTGGACCCCCGCACCCTGACGAATGGAGGCACGTGCGGTCGTTTGTCCAGCTGATTGAGTTTTATCCCCTGCCCTTTCACAGGAGCTGGACAATAAACAGAGCTACATCCAGGCGTGACAGGTTAACCCAGGAGTAATAGAATACTCTTAATAGTCTGGCCCAAGCCGGAGTCTGTGGGGTGTGGAGCTGACCAAATAGTCCAACTTGCGTGATGGTGAGTGTGCTGGGGGGCGCAGCAATGGCTCTCACTGTTGTCAGGCGGGAGCAAGGACAAAGAGGGCAACTTGATGGTTTAATGGGTGGTTTGATGGCTTCATCGGGTGAAATTGAAGTTGTTGAGGGCAACCAAACGGATGAATCAGGGCAGAAGGGGACATTATACAGAAATAAAAAAAAAAATAGTGACCACTTCTAGCACTTGTGTGTTGTAAAGGAATCCTTGAGCCATTTGAAGCTGGCATTGTCTCCCTGTGCGTCTCCTTCACATAGAGAATATTTTATCTTGGATGCTGTGACACTGCGATGCCGTTACAGAAAAGAAAATGAACACAATCAAACTGAGCAAACTGTCAAAAGAGGTTTAGATGATGTTGTCATGATGCTGACATGAATGTGGCTGGTTTCTGGCAGATAATCCTCACAAAGAGAATCCTCCGGGCTACATGCACCCGCCCAAGCAATGCTTCTGTTTGTTTCTGTAGCACCTCTGCCTGCAGTTTGTCATGTCTGACTGGGGCTTTAATTAGGCCTGCGAATTGAAGCAGCAGCAGCAGGGCTGGGAGCCCTCTGTCCACCGCTCAGCCGTCCTCCACGACGTCTCCTCGGAGGACCTCTCTGCTCTGTGTGGTTAAGATAATAGAGGCTCGCGCAGAAGATGTTAATTGAGGGGAGATAAAGTGCAGTAGTGGCTGCAGGAATGCAGCGTGTGGGGGTGGAAGGAAACTGGAGGGAGGGTTACATGATTAGAGGCTAAGGTGTTTGACTTGCAGCTCGCCGTTTGATGATGCCAAACATACTGGTAGATTTTTAAAACCCTAAGATTGAACATGAAGAAAGATTGCGCATCAAAAAGCAAACGTACAGGACGGTTATTAAGGTTTCCCCTGAGGTGTGTGTGCATATTCAGGTCTGTGCAATGCTCTAAATGACATTTTACCACTCAGTACTGCTGCCAGGTACTAGATTTGAAAGTTGGGTTTTACTGAGCATTTTAAAGGCAGACACCAAGGAGGTAAACTTTAAGGGATCTGACCAAAACAGCTGAAGTGACAGAAGTTACATTAATCGTGGCATATGTCCAGAGACCGGAAAAACCAAAAGTAAGAGAAAGCAACCCAAGCGGGGGTGTGGGAAAGGTGGGGAGAATGAGGAAAAGGCAGAAAACGGTGCCGGCAGTCTCTATAATTGCCTCAATGCCAGTGGGATTGCTTTCATTCAATTGTAGCATTCTCTTTCACTGTACGGCGGAGGTGGAGATGGACCAGGGGGTTGGGCTGGCAGTCGTGGGCGGGTGGGAGATCCATTGGTGCCCTCCCTCCTTCAGGAACGTACAGCATTGAGGGCGATAGCTCCCCCATAGCGGCTGAATATCTGGCAGAAATAGTGAGGAAAACTGTGTGAAGTAGCAGTAAGGAGGTAGGTGGACCACAGATCTTGTCACATGTGACTGTTTTTTTGTTTTTTCCAAAAAGCATCCCACCTCCCCGCCCCCTTTCCACAACAGCACACACAAACGCATTGCTCGAGGAATCCTTATTTCTTTATTTGGGCTGTTGGTGCGTTCATTAGATGCTCTGCTCCCTCCTCCCTCTTCTTCTTCTCCTCCTCCTCCTCCTTGTCCTGCTCTTCTCTCCTCCTCCTCTTCGCTCTTCCTTTGCTGCTCTCACAGCCTAGTTTTCTTTTTTCTCCCCCCCCCCACCTCTTCAATCTTGTGCAGGTTGTATCTGACGGAGGGACCGGTGCCGCGCTCCCATCCCTGCGCTCCTTTAACAACACTGTGAGTATTCTCATGCTAATTCGGCTCCCCCAGCCTCACCTAACATCGGTTTGTCTATTTCCTCCCCTTTCTCTTCTTTTTTTTTTTTTTTCCTCCATCCTTTGCCTCTTGTACATTTCCCACCCGACACGCCGAATGAAGCGGCGGCGGCAGCACGGGAAGGCAGAAGTGTAGACAAAAAAGGAATGAGAAAACATGCAAAGAAACGGCGAGAAGAGAAAGGATGAGGGGAGGGGAAAAGAGACGGGAAGGGAAAAGGATGATTACCTTGGCTGCCGCCGCCGCTTGTGTGCGACCCCGTTCTGCTTTCGGAGGTGTTTCTCTTGGAGGATGCAGGAATAGCTGAAGGGATGTAGGGGGCGGGTCTTGGGTTTGTGAGTAGATAGTTGTGCAAGAATGATAGGGGATGTTGTTGACAAGCATGGAGTGGCGTAGACAGCCGGGCAGCAAGCACCCAGGGTTTTCCTCTGTTGACTAAACTTCTGATTCATCTGTCACTTTACACATAGATCCATGCCTCATGTTTCTTCTCTCCCTCTTTGTTTATCTTTACAGTAATCATGCAGGAATGAGGACTTTTGCATAGCGCAGTCGTTTTTTTCTTCTCATGCTGCTGTGAGATGCATTGCCTGTACAGATGGGGCTGAATCATAGATGGATGCTTCTCTGTGGATGTGCTGAGCATGTGTGTGCGTGCCATTCATAATATGCATGCGTCGTAGTTTTAATGACTACAGCAGCAGCTGCACAAATAACATTTTTAACGTTTCTTCACACATCAGCACCATCAACATTTTAATTAATGAGTAGAGTTTCCTGAGTGTGTATACATATATATGCACTGTGTAAATTCTGTGTGCACGAGTGAGGTCAGAAAGTCAGTGTCCATTCCTACTTGCTGCCCTTTGATCAAAGAGCCTCATTTAGTCCGCCCACGGCATGTGTCTGAGCCATATGAGGAGTGGGTGTGCTTTATGTGTGTAGGGTGAGGTGAGAGGTGGTGGTTGAGATGGATAGGCCTTGCTCCCTGCCTGCAACTCTATGGCTAATCGTCATTTGGATTGGCAGCGGTGAACACACGTCCCGGTTGTCACAGAGACCAAAACCGATCTCAGGCCTTCACCAGAAAGACGCAAATTTTTGCAAAAGTAAAAGCATGTTGGGCCAACAAAACGCTCACCATCACACTTTGGCAGAGTAAAAAGGATTGATCTGAGCATGGCAATTAAGCAAATTTCAGAACTAAGCATCTGGCGAGGCGAGAACGCTTCGCCTGGCAGAGGATTACCATTTTAGTTCCATTTTCAGCCCAGAATGTGTTATTTCACAGTGCTCCAGCAGCTCTGCGGTTCAGGCAAAAATCCGCACACATGAGGGATTTTTGTGTAAAAATTTTTTGTTGTGTTTTGATTTTCAGGGCCTAATAAGTTAAAGTAGTGCTTTGATTATTGCTGATTAGGTTTAATATGTGTTATTGTAGCTTCAGCGACCGACCCCTCTTTTCCACGGCCTTAACGACAATGAATCGTCAAAGTAAAATGCCTGGAATGATAGCAGCCTGTCGATGAGCTTGCTTTCTAAAGCAGGCTGATATAAATGAGAACCATTCCCCCAATTACGGGAGATTAGGTTACCCTCCACCAATCTGAATCCTTAAATCCCTTCTGTTTTTACAGCTCTGTCTGGCAAATGTAATTCAGCCTTGAAACCTGTGCAGAATAGCAATAAAAGAAGGTAGAAACTTTAGCGGTGAAACCCAGGCAGTAAAAATATCCATTGGGAGAAAGCTAAAGCACACGATAATTGACACTGCACTGTGTTGCAGTTGGCTGTAATTAACTGTGTAACGGAGGTTGTCAGTTGGAAAAAGAGAAAGCCCAGACTGTCTTAGTGCATTTAACACACTTGAAAGTGCAACATTTATCACGTCTCTCCAACTTCCATAGAGGGTGCATTTCAGGTTAGCGTGAGCCTCTCGCTCATATTTATCCCAATTCTTTACTGTAAGGCCAGTCAGACATTATGCACTGCATCCTCCATCCTTTGTGCCTCAGTTTGAACACATGAAAAATCAAATAGAGCCATTGTTTCTGGGGCGAGTGGAACTGGCTTATCATCTATTTTTAGTTTGCTGTTCCTCGTTGTTGCCTGGGCCACGATTCATGCTTATGTCTGGAGATTTTGTGCCATAAACTATGTTGTGCTTCGCAGCCAGGCGCTGGCTGGTGACAACTCTCACCCACACACTAGTGATCTATGAGCCGCATACCGCAGACCCCCTGCTGGCTCGCCAGCCGCTTTTCAAACGCGGAGGACCACAGCAGTGTCATTCTCTGTGTGTGATAGCACCCATATGTGCAGAAAGCACCTGTATTAACAAAATGTGCCAACCCTTTTATTTCTCATCACTTATCACAGGCCGCTACATGCTGTACCGAAAAGGGGGAAAAAATCTCATAAAGATAAAAATCACATTTCACTAGAGGGTGCTTGTGTGACAGTGATATATGCTGTGAGCATCCTGGCACCTCATTGAGAAGAGAGTGAGTTCTGGGTGGGTAAATCAATTTGTTCAGAGGCCGTTGGTGCGAGTATTGGTTTCGTGATATGATCTTTGTTGTCCATTTTTAGAGGTCAGCGTGAGCACAACGACAAGGGCAGAAGAACCTGACCGCTTTTTCTCTAGTTTCTATGATGGTAAACGATCTCCCCCAAGAGGATTGTGGGTAAAGTAAGTCTTAATAAAATAAGCTATGGGTTTTTTTTGTCTTAGGTTTAGACACTATGGATTCTCTATTAAGAAAGTACGTTCATCCATTACCACGCGCGTCTTGATAGAGTGTCCCGAGCCAGAGGCGAGTGCAGTCTGTGCATTAATCGCTGTAATTACTCAGCAGGGCTGACAGTGATTCTGGAGGTGTGTCTCAGTACATATACCAGTAAAACACTGGGAGTGGGTGGTGGTGAACCAGTCAATAGGTAAACCTGACTCCATCTGCGCTCTCTGGTCGGGAAGGTCTAAAAAAGGAAGCGTCAGCAAGTCAAACAGTTTTCTCATAACCGTCTCTAGAGGGGAAAGCGGTGTAGCCGTCGGCTGAGAAAGTTTTGGTGAATTTAAAAGCTGTTCGATTAAACTTTGTTTCCAGAAGGGCGTCACTGTGCCGGACGCGCTCTTTGACCGACTTGTGATCTGTGGAAAGTGCAGCGCAAAATCACCACAGCAACGACTGCTTAGCAACAAAAATGTTGACATCATAAGAAAGACAAAGAAAACACAACAAAAAATTGGAGATTGCAGAATCACCTCTTGGTTTAGGCTCTGTCTTTGCAGAATTTGTTTCGTTGCACACGCTGGTCGGATGTCGACAGCGCAGGTTCCCAGTGTGAGAGGTCACTGTAAAGGGAAGAAGATGAGTGGTCAAATCTAATGTGTCCAGTCAGGGATATGAAGGCGAAGGAGGGGGAGCTGAGCAAACCGCAGCTTGGAGGGCTCTGCACGGTAATATCCGTACAAGGGCAGCAGAGTTACTCTTTGTGTTACGCTTCTGGAATGTGTCTTCTCACACTGTCAGTGTTCCAGCTAATCAGAGCGGCATTGTTGGTTATAATAAGTGAATGGAGTTTAATAGGTGAATGTGTGCCACTTTCCTTCTTATCTCACAGTGACTTTCACTTGCACCGCCTGCAGCAAGTAATCATGAGAAATGTACGAGTCAGAGACACCGGTTTTAATTAAGGGCTGTTTTTAACATTGTGAAAAAAGAAGAGGGGGTACATTTGAATATGCATAAAGGCTTTTCTGGTGCTCTCTCTCTCTCTCAAACACACATGCATATAGAGCCATTTTCTTTGGGTTTTCTCATTAATCACAGAAGCATGTCTGAGGCCAGCGTACAGCAAAGGAAACCAAGCTGGAGCGGCGGAGTGGAATATTTGAACATCTCTGTGCTGATGTGTGCAAAGCGGAGTGTGTGTCTGCAGGGGAGGCTTTGAAATTTCATCCTCTCCATCCCTTTTAACTTGGCGGAGGGGATGTGTGTGTCTCGCTCCAGTTGGCCATTGGCTGTTAGGAAGCTCCTGAATATCCTCGCTACCACCAAACCCCTGTAACCATTCCCAACACACACACACAGTCTTCACCATCCCGCCCCCTCCCACTCCCCTTCCTCCAGCCACAGACCTGCTTTGTGTCAGATAGTTTAATGTGAAATTGCTTTTCTTTCAAATTTCCCCCTGGAAACGCAGGTCGTCGCGAAAAACATGTAACGTCTCATAATGGCGTGTTATTGTTGTTCTTTCACACGAGTCCTTGGCTTCTGAGCAGAGGGTTTTGTAGCACGGCGCTGAGGTTGCGCTCAGCTATTTTTCCCTCAGCTGCTGTCGCTCTCCTCTCTTTGGCATCTCTGATTCAGTACCGAGTTCTTCCTCTGCTGCGCCCATGGTAACCTCGCTGAAAAATTTATCGCCGCCTCGCTCTGCGATTACTCTGTGCATTAGCAGGGCTTAAATTTAATTTGTCGCCGGGCCCTCGCGGTGGTGCTATGGACCCGGCCTATCAGAGACACTTTGTAAAGGCCCTGGAAGAGCCTCCCAGGGTGATCCTATCAGTCAGACACACTGTCAGCAGACACACTCAGTTAGTCAGCATCGAGTCAGAAACGTGGCCCGGCCAAACCACACGCCACCGTCGGCTGCCCCACTGGGCTGCTGCTGTGGGCGCCACGCTCCCCTGCCTGCCACTCAAAGCCCCAACAACGACGCTGACCTTTGTTCTTCTGCTCAATTGACTGATCTTCAACAGGTGATCCGACCGACACCCTCGTCTTCCTTTCCTTCATTTATCTGCTGCGTGTGCCACCTTCCCTGTTAAAGAAACGGAGTGCGTTTTTCAGTAGCTCAGCAGGATGCACTCAAATTATTTAACATATTTTTAGACGTTATTCAGCACCCTGTCAATCCGTTGACAACTGCTTCAATAATAATCACCCTTTGTAACGTGGCTATTACTGTCTTCCACTGCTGTGATTTACATTAACACCTGGCACTTAATGTCATCTTTCTTTATTGGGAGAATGTGGGACATTAAATTCAACATGCCGCCTGTGTAGATATACGCCGTGTCATTATTCTCTCCTTTATTTTTACTTTCACAATTTCATCCTCCCCTCTGACTATGAAAATAGATTGATCTGAGGCCACTCAAGGCTGCTTTTATCAGCACTCCCTGAATGAGAAGGTCAAGTTTCCAGGCGTTTTGTGTGTGTGGTGTGTGTGTGTGTGTGTGTGGGGGGGGGGGGGGG
>JAVCKU010000022.1:1660230-1673543 GCA_032273985.1 Hypsolebias coamazonicus
TTAAAACCAGCTAGTTGCTAAGAGAAGCAAGAGGGCCGTGTGCTTCCTACAGCTCTAATTGGTGTCCATTTTCATTTTCGTATGGTTTTAAATGTCAAGAACAGAGCCCAAGCAAAGTGTTTTGAATTTGCTCAGGGAGGCCTCAATCCTGGGGTCACAAAGACTGAAAGCCTCTTCTTTTATTATGAACGAGAGGACACGGTGTAACAAGCCACTTCACTTTGCAGCCAAGTTCCACCATTGGAAAGAGTTAAAAAGAAAAAAAAAAAGATAATGCACCACCTTTGACCTCATCCCCGAGGATCCACTGGGAACATAATGTCAGGAGGTGGTGGAGCCTTTCTGTCTTTGACAGAAAGAAATCCTCAGAAAGAACAACTCTTTCCCTGTATGAAGGATTCATACCCTCCTGATGACAGGAGGGGACAACTCTCATCAACATCTGGACTGTGGTCCCCTCAGTTATGAATGAAAGTGTTTGTTAAACTTTATGGCTGGAAGAATCAGATCCATGTAAAATAGGATCTGTGGTATCTGTAGATAGATGGACCAGTATGAACTGGTAATCTTACCTGATGTACACAGCTCGTTCAAAATCTTTAGTTTGATCAGTTTCATCTCCATCTGTTTGACTTTACGTGGTTATTTTAGCAGAAATACAAAATTTCTGCAGGATTAGACCTCAAGCTGCTGGCCCAGAAGTGTTAGAGATAGCTACTGCTGCCTTTACACTTCTAAACAACCACAGAGTTATATGTGAATACTCATGTAATCATAGTGTTTGCATGAACCCCATAATGTTGTTAAAGATTAGAGTTGTAAGATGGCAGCAGTAGTCTCGGCTGCTCTCAGAGCTCATCAGATTTAAACCATTTCTCCAAACGTGTTGTTTAAAGAACTCTATAAATAAAAAAAAAAGTTTAAATATTATATATAAGGCTGGCCTCTCATATCATTGCAGTCCCTGTGACCCACATCTTTAACCTGTCCATAATCCAAAACTCCATTCTGGATGCTTGGAAAACAACCTTTAGTCTTCCTTTGCTGAAGGGAGATGACCCCACCTCACTGAACAACTATCAACCAATCTCTAAACTCTGCATTTTAGCCAAGGTTCTAGAAAAACTGATAAACTCTCATCAAATCAAAAATTACCTCGACTCATTTAACGTCTTACCTCCCCATCTGTCTGGTTTCAGGAAACAACACAGCACGACGACTGCCTCATTACAGGTTCTTAATGACGTTGTTGAAGCATTGGATACCATACCATACCATTTTATTTATAGAGCACTTAAACCAGTGACAAGACCAACCAAAGTGCTGTATAAACAGAAAAACAGGCAACACACAAAGCAACATACACAATGAAGCAAAATCAGAATCTAGACATAAAAACGTTGCAGATAATAAATATAACGACTAACCTGTATGAAGCACATGGGTTCAAACACAGATCATCTGGTGTTGAAAGCTACGGAAAAGTAGTAAATTTTTAAACATGATTTGAAACCAAGAGGGAGGGGACCTGCCTGACAAGCAGAGGTAACACGTTCCAAAGTCTTTGGCCTGCTGCAGAGAACGCCCTGTCACCTCTGCGCTTAAGACGAGTTCCTGGAACTGTGAGGAGCAACTGGTTCGCTGACCTCAGAGCACGTGGTGGGACATAAGGCTGTAGCAAATCAGAGAGATGGGGTGGGGGGCGAGACTGTTAAGCCATTTGTAGACATACAAGAGAATTTTGAACTGGATTTGAAGGTGAACCGGTAGCCAGTACAGGGAGGCCAAAACTGGTGAAATGTGCTCTCTTTTGCCTGTGCTGGTTAAAAATCGGGCTGCTGCATTCTGGACCAGTTGTAGTCGTGCAATGGTCTGACTGATACCAAACAGGAGCAAATTGCAGTAATCAAGCCTAGATGCAATGAATGCGTGTATTACTGTCTCAAGGTTAATTTTGGACAATATGGGCTTCAGCTTAGACAGTCGCTTCAGCTGGAAAAAACAGGATTTAACAATCATGTTTACATGACTGTTGAGTTTCAAGGAAGGATCCATTATCACTCCCAGATTTGTGACTTTTTGTTTTTCTGACAGGGCTAGAGCAGAAAAGTCGATGCAGTGGTTCGTGATTGTGTCGTTGGGAGGGAACAACATGACTTCAGACTTCTTTTCATTGAAACTTAAGAAATTTAAAGCCATCCAGTCCCTGATGTCAGCCAGATGGTCGAGTAGAGGTTGAATAGAGCATGTACCATTGCATCTTAGGAGGAAGTAAATTTGACAGTCATCGGCGTAGAAGTGAAAAGGTATGTTGTGTTTCCGGAAAATAACACCAGGTGGCAGCAGGTATAAAGAGAATAGGAGAGGACCCAGGATGGACCCCTGCGGAACCCCACATTTAAGTGCTGCTGCTTCAGAACTAAAATTGTTGATGGAAACACATAAGGATCTGTCAGTGAGGTAGGATCTGAACCAGTTGAGGACATTGCCCCAGACTGCATTATGCTGGTAAAATAATGGTGATTAAGTTAGGTGAGAAATCTAAATAACACACAATTTTTAAGTAATTTGGATTTTTCACGTCACTAAACAACTTTTAGTAAAATAGGGAAATAACAACATTGTTAAGGCCAATCTGTGCAGTCGGAGATCCCTTTGTTTAACTTTTAATCTCACAAATGAAGTCTTTCATATTAGAGAAACTCTGACTCATGATAGTTAAGCTGCCGCTCTTCAAACTCACTGAACTTTTTTTTTTTTTTGCTGAAAAGGGAGTTTGTAAATGATTATACTGATCACAGTAGTTGTCCATTTGCTTAGATCTGAGGGAAGCAGTAACCAGATTGAGAAGCGCAGAAGTCAACGCCGTCTCCGGACTCCTCAAACTTTACATCAGAGATCTGCCCGAGTCTCTGATCCCAGCTGAGATGTTTCAGAGCCTGGCAAAAACTCTGGGTAACACAAACACGCCACCACACATCAAGCTTTACTGCAATCCCGAAGGGTATTTATGAAAACAATTTTAAATTCAGTTTTTTATCAGTTATTTCACTTCATTGGTTTCCTGTCAGTTACTGGACTGATTTTAAGATTTTGGTTTTAGTTCTTAAAGCCTCTAAATGGTCTTGCTCTATCTCATCTCCAGGATCTTCTAAAATACTGCAAATGCATGTAGAAATTCTTAAAAGTCAAGGTGCCCATGTGCTTGAAGTTACTGCACCTGTTTTGCAGAATTTGCCATCAGCCCTAAAAACCTTGCTGGGCTGGTAAATACCCACTTCTACTGACTGACTCTCCCTTCCTCCTGTAGATATCCAAGACCTAAACTCACGGCTGGCGTCCATGTTGTCTCTGCTGGATTCCTGTCCTGATGTCAACCGGCACACCTTCCTCTTCCTCCTTCATCACCTCCAACGGTTTGAAACTCATCATGACTTCTGCTGTAATTCAGATGTTCTCATCACGTCTGCATCTTAGATAGTTTGTGACAACTGATCATGTTTTAGCTCGTCAGAGTTTAGAGATGCTTGATGTTGTTGTTTTTGTAGGAACAACCATTAGAGACAGAGCTGAAGTCTTGTTCGCAAATAAATTCTTTGCACTTTGTTGTTTTGTGAATCCTTTCCCCTCAGAGTTGCACAGAGGCAGGACATTAACAAAATGTCTTTGCTGAACTTGGCCACTGTTTTTGGTCCCAGCCTCTTACGCCCCCAAGTGGCCAGACTGGGCCACAACGGGCCCACGGTGGACATCTCTCAGGAAGTGGTGATACAGGTGAGCTTCGACTGCAAAACAAAGAGCATTGTTTTCTAGAGAAAAACAGTAAGGCCTGACATTTTTAATAATAATAATTAAAAAAAAAATCAGGTAAAAGTCTCAAAATCTATGATTAGGTGTGAAAAACTTCATTTGAAACTTTGCTATGTGTTTTTTTTTTTAATGACTTTTTTTTTTTTTTTTAGTAATGTTATATTTAGTTGAAGAGCAAAAGTCAAGCTTCACTTCATGAACTTCTGTTCTTCATTGCTCTCAGGCTCAAGTAATTTTCAGCTTCCTGCAGTGCAATAACCTCCCTGAAGCTCGAACCTCTATACCGTACGACTCAGACCCTGACGATGAGACCACCTACATGTGAGACCACCATCTGTGTGTCGGAGAGAACTTCGACCTTGTGTGGAGAGAACCTTATGAGAACTGCAAGATAATAAATGTATTTATTGATTTCTAAAGTGGCTCTTTTATTGGTTTTTGTCACATTTAGTGACACCTGAGGGAAAATCTTATGCCTATTTTTCTAGTTTGTCCCAGTTTTTGTAAGTTTTACGCATTATAAATTATTTTATTGTCAGATAAAACCTTTATGTTACATTTCAAACTCTTATGGAGATACATTAAAAATAAGACACGACAAAGCATAGTGTATAGCTTAAAAAGTAAAAGTGCAAAATTACCACAAAAAGACAATTTTGTGGTAATTAAAATTGCAGTAAAAAAGCTATTTTAAAGATATTGTGACTATAAGATTGATCTCAATTCCCAAACAGTATTTAAACACCATAATCTTGTTAAATTACATAAATAAGATTAAAACAGTGTAAGTATTGGTACCTAAAATAGGCCAGTCATATATCTTTGCTTGTCTGGGTGGTAAACGGAGTAAAGTGAAGTTGAAATGTTGTGAAGGAAAAATCAGAGTAGCACATGTTGTAAATAAGGTCAAGGGTCGCCTCCTCAGGCCTGAAATCCAATCGGTCACGGTTCAAATCCAACTAGACGGAGTTCACCACGCAGTGTACTCCCATACAAGTCAGGACTGCGTGCGTACACGCATCCATGGCTTGTTTTCGACCCATCTACACCACAGATCTGTTTTCAGCCACACCACCTGGGCAAGCCGGGTTAGTGTTTCCTTTTGCACCCACCAAAACCTCCCCATCAGTCTTTTTGATCGCTAATCCTGGACTTAAGAGTCCAGATCTCATAGCACTAATGTGTGTGTGCAGACACCCATAACAACATCCAGAACAAGCCTCTGCCCTCCCTGTCTAGAAAACGGTGGGATCACCCCGTTGTACCCCAGCAGCATAAATCACTTGTCCCGTCTAACCACACGTTAGACCACTGCAGGAAAAAATAGGTTCCGCTTGATGACTACAAAGACAGAACCAGGTTCTCGTTGCAGACTACAAAGAGAATGGCGTCAAGGAAGGCCTGAGACAACCCAGACATTTGGGACCAAACGATGGACCAGATGACTGGGCCACACCTGGAAGTGATGGTAACATTTCTGCAGGGAGAAATCAAAATAACGGCCATGCAACGATCGGCTCTGACTGCCGTATGGGAAACGGTAACACAATGGGAACAACTCAGATGGAAAGCCTGACGTATTTGTACAAACCTGGTTTGACAGATATAAATACCACAGGGTTACATACACTTTATCTCAAGTCACGTTTTTTTTTTCCTAATCTACTGTATTCAATCTCCTGAATAGGGACATATTTTTGAAGCTGCATCATTCACAGAGAGAAAAGTCAAACTAGGCACTGCTCTCTAACTTAGAAATTCAAATACTGTACACCAAATGTACCACTACCTGAAAGTGCCTGTGACATAAATGTCCTACAAATACAAAGAGTTGAACTAAGCTTCTTAATATTTAAGGTCATTGTCATAATAAACATGATTTTACCCATTTTGTCACATAGCTGGCATATATTTTTGTAACTTGGCACAGCCAAAGTGAAACAGAAAGTGACATACAAGAAGAACTCCCTGGTCTTTGTTGATTGAAAAATTATTTGAACTATTGTTCAAACTATTGTTTCTCTCTGATAGTGACTCAAACTGATCTAAAGAAACATTTGATTCTTCTCTACTGTCTGTGTCGTTAGCCATTGTAGTAATGCTCGGCTTGCATGCAGGCGTCCTCCCTTGACATCACTTCCTGTTTCTGCACATCCAAATATTTCGACAACCATTTGTCTCCGCAGTTTGAATTTCATTTAGCCAGTGGTGGGCACAGCTAACCAAAAAGTTAGCTTTGCTAACCCAGACTCTTTTGACTAAAATATTAGCTTCACTAATGCTAAACAATTACAGACAAACAAATTATCTGAAGCTAACGCAAAACCGCTATCCTCTCAGATGACTGTCAGTCTACGTCGCATTTCTTTATCTCTTTCAAGTTCAAGCTGCGTCGACCAATCATGTCTTGTCACATGTGCACACAGCAAGCCAATAGCGTGCCTAACAGTTTCTTCGAGACACGCCTACAAGAGAGGAACAAGTGTTAATTTTGTTAGTGGACAAAGTTGGCAAAACCCAATTTAGTGGAAGCAAATTCGGCCAACAATTTCCAAATTTAGCTAGCGAAAATGCTAATCCTCTGAACAAAACAATTTGTTCTGCTATTAGCTGTTAGCGGAACTGTGCCCACAACTAAATTTAGTTATACAGTACTAATGTAATCTTCCCCCCAAAAATGCCTTCATTTTTATAACAAAAAAAAATTATGTTGTAGGCACTTTATTGTTTAGATCTTTAAAAGTGGTACTCCGAGGAAAGCTTATGAACAAATATTATCTTTAATACTTTTACTTTATGACAAGCAGTTTGGAGAAACAGTTTGATTTTGACTAGGTTATAGAGCTGACTGATAGTCTTAGTCAGAGTCAGAGTATCTTTTTTGACATTGCACCAGGTACAACATGATTATCTGAGCGAGGCTGAGACCAATGTGTTTGTCCTCCATCTTCAACCAGCGCCAGTCTCAAAAATGTCATTTCATGCAAACACTATTTTACAAACTTGTTGACCTTATGTCTACTGGGTCTTAGATACACCCCATAGCTTACCTCTTCCCAGCGACCTCCTCCAGCTCACCCATGGTGACTCTATGGCTGTCTTAGCCGTGAGATATCATTGCTCCAGTCTTGGTTTGCTCCAAGTCCTGGTCTGCTCCAAGTCCTGGTCTGCCCCAAGTTCTCCTCCAGTGGAACATGTCAGTAACACCTTCTTTGGTAGGTGTCCAAAATACGTCCTTACCACATGTCCAAATCACCTCAGCTAGCTCATTTCAATTTCAAGGAGCAACAAGTCAACTCTAGCAACCTCTTAACTCCTCACCCTATTCCTGAGAGAGTCCAGACACCCAGAACAATTCCATTTGAAAAAAAAACAAAAAACATTTTGAACAGTGTAGTTCAGTGCTGAATCTGAAAATGTTTGCAATTTATATCTTTGGAGTCAAACACTGGGTCTACGTTTGACCCAGTGGTTGGGTTGTAGATGAGCTGTGTCATTTCTTCAAAGTCTGACATTTTGCGCCAGATGTTGACCATGTTGGACCTGACTGGACCTCTGCTTAAACTGAAATGGGGAAAAGGTAAGAAAGTGGAAACAACATGGAAGAAGACGTTTACCCTGGTTGGCTTTGTTAACAACCTTAGTTTGCATTAGCCAGTGATCAGAGGTGGAAAGAGTACTGAAAAATTGTTCTCAAGTACAGGTACTGCTCCATTGCTTAAATTGTACTCAATTACGAGTAAAAGTGCTGGTGTTATAAAAATGCTTAAGTACAAGTACAAAGTACTCTTCTCAAAAACTACTCAGCGTATTAATTACTTCTTAACCACCTGATGTTTTATTGTGCTGTCAATAGAAATATTCAGTTTGATTTACTGTATAATAGCTACATTCAAAGCACATTTCTCAGATGCTCAGAAGCTCCGTCTTATTTTAGTACCAGGCAAACCAATGGCAGTGACAATATCTAAGATATTTGCATACATACAATTAAAAAAGCAATATCATACAGGTAGATGTAAAACCTTGTATACCGCAATATGTTTTTTGAGATTATGTGCTCAAGTCTTGTAAGCTGCCATCACTGTAGAGATCAAAAAAAGTTTGCATCTGGATACTGTCTCCTTTTCGCCTTCTGTATGTGAAAAACTCCTCCAGGTATGGCTACGGGCACTTGTCCTCAGCCTTTACCTCGTTATTTTCTCTTGACAGTGTTGTCCTCTGTCTCCATTTTGGCATTTTCTCCAAAACTTTGGTCCATAAATGACTTTACTTTATGGAGTTGTCTTTTGCTTGGCACGTTCACGATCTGAGAGCCTTATTGGCTATAAAGATGCAGATGAACAGTTTGAATATTAATTGAAATTGCAGCCGTACTCAGTAGCGACTTCTGATTTTAAAAGTAGCAAAGTAGATTGCACGGTCTGAATTGTACTTAAGTATGAGTAAAATTACACACTTGAAGGAAATACTCATAAAAGTACAAGTACCCAAAAAAATCTACTTAATTACAGTAATGGGAGTATTTGTAATTCATTACTTCCATCCCTGCCAGTGAGATTGGGTTCCTAAAAAAGGCATTAGCTAGCTAGCCAACACTAATGGAGGTTAGCATCAGCAAGCTAGCACCAACAGTAGTCCCTCATTTATTGCATGGGTTACGTTCCACACACACCCATGATAAGTGAACAGCCGCAAAGTAGTTTAGTATGTATATATATTTTAAAGCTTACGTAATTTGAACAACATACGTATATGTACTGTATAACGTCATATTTTTATATGGGTACTCACCAGCTTTGGTCCGGTTCTGATCGGCTCTCTGCAGCCGTTGAGCACCAAGGCACTTTTGGAGAGAGCCGGACCTTTGGATAGCTATCGCAAAACCACACAATGGTCTCGATAGAGTCCAAAAAATCCAGAGAAATCCGGATGAAAAAAAGTCATGGTGAGCTCAAATTAAGCAACAAAGCACAAATTAATAGAGGCTTTTAATGTTTATCAGCTTGCGTTAAGCCTGGCTACTGATAGGGGTTGAAAGAGTACATAATTTTTAAACTCGACATTAACATAATAAAGCTCAAGTATAACTCGAGTAGTTGATGATGTTATAGGATCTTAAGATGCAAAATAAATAAAATAAATAAATGAAACACAAAAAAATAAATAATAATATTTACCAAAAAAAAAAAAGACCAATGAAACATTGGGAGTGTACAGTATGCTGGACTACCATTCATCATACTGCAGATAAATCACAAGAAAACCAAAACTATTAGTTATTATTATTATCACGCTGCAAAATTGAAAGAAACGTGCAGCACGTCAAAAACAAAACTTTAAAACAGTGGGGTGGTCGACCACCGCGCACCACCCGCGGTGCTGCGCGTTAGGTTTAGTTTTAGAGATAATTATGTTAATAGGTTTTTTTTTTAATATGTTTAGAAATTTATATTTTTTGCTTTTTGTTTGTGAAACAAGGTCAGCGGAAGCTGGTTCTGGTTCGGTCATTGGACATGGTGTTACACTATATTCTGTGAACTGCAACAGTGCATGCAACACCGCCCCCTTATGGTCACAATATACAGTGGTCACAGAATATGGTGCAACACCGGGCTCCAAACAGGAAGTTGATGTGAAATTTAAAAACTCGATAGATGTCCTAGGAATTGATGTGTCGATTACTCGAGTAGCCTGTTAAAGCCCTAGTTACTGAGCACAAAAGTTAGCAATGACAAAAGTTTTTTTTGTTTTACTTTTAACTGGAACACAGCCAGGTTGGGTCAGAAATCATTCCCAGATATGAGTTCTGATTTTTGAGGTAAGTGGAACCCAGGAATAAACGGCGGTCCTGTGTGACTAGGTTGCTCAGATTGTTTCGAGACGGCTACAACAAAACTGCCACAATTAAAACTTGAAGAATCAAGATCTACAGGGCGGTGTTACTTGCAACAAATATTCTTTTATTCCCCCCCCACCCCCAGTTGGCTGTGCCTTATAGAAACCACAGGTGTGAACATGCTTGTAACAGGGAGCGTCCATGTGTGTCTTCTTGTGTGTGATATGGCGAAGCTGTGCTATGCTTGATTAGTCCTAATCTATTCAGGAGTCGGGTTGCCATGTGGGCAGCGTGTGTGTATGGAAGGCACGCAGGCTGCAGATCGCAGGGATTGACCCTCTGCCTCTCAGGTTAACAGAAGCCCCTACGCTGGCTGTGAGACGGACTAAAACCTCTGAGCTCTGGGATGAAAGACAAGCGCGTAGAGTGTGAGAGGAAGAGCAACCAACGTGCAAAAATGTCTGGGCGCCCGAATCAGAAAAAAGGCAACTGAGGAATGATTGGGGAGGGGGGTTCATATGTGATTTGAAAGGCTGGTTTTCAGGGTTATAAATGAATGTTACAAAACCAGTGGGTTCAAAAACCAGTTTTGATGGTGTTTAGATTAAGAATTTTAAAGTATAATATTTAAAAACTAAATAAAAAGGTTATAATTTCATGGATAAATACCTACAAGACTCATTTTATTTAGTTTTGTCAGTGATTTGGTTCCTTTTTTAGTGCATGCCTTACAATGTTCTAAACAACTTGTGTTTGTGTGTGTGTGTGTGTGTGTGTGTGTGTACTTGTTTTTTCTACCTTTTAAGACCTTTTCTGTTATTCATTCATCTTTTCAGGACATGGAGTCCTTATGGGGACCAAAGACAGGTCTTAATTTGGAGGAACCTCGTTTTGGGATTAGGAGTTAGGAATAGAATGAAAATGTGAACCGAGTTTAGATATGGGTTGGAGTCAGGTGTGTACTGGTTACAGTCTGGGTTGGGCTACGGAAATTAATGGAAGTTACGTCAATGTCATAATCAGGATAAATAAATAAAAACGTGTGTGTTTAGGCTTTCTTTTATGGTTTATAAAGCCAAATTTCAAGGTTACAACTAATGGGTACAATAGACCATGTCTGATGGACTCCCAATTTAAGAATTTTAAAGATTAATGTACAAACATTAAGTGATCACTTCATGTATACAGGACTAGTATGATTTTTGGGGTTTTAACAGTGAATCTATGCTTTCTTTAGATTTTGCACCTTTTGTGTTTCCTAAACTGATTTTGTTACATTTTGGGGCCTTTTCACAGACAGTCACCAACCTTGTAGGGACCTTTAGACCTTATGGGGACCGAAGTCCAATAGTAACACAATTTGGGTTACAGGGTTCGGTTTAGGGCTACGTTGTAAATTAGGTTTAGTTCAGGGTTAGAGCTACACGTACGACTGAAAGCCAAGCCGATGTGTGTGTAAGTTTATACAAAGTCTAGTTGAACTTTGGCTCCGGCTGCAGCTCAGGAGGAGTCACCTCTCGTAAAACTGGTCAGGCTTTAAATACAAAACCTCAGACTCGCAAATAACAGAAGAACCAAACAGCTTCGGAAACAAACGTGACGTTAGTCTGAACAAAACCACAGCAGCTCTGTGAGCAAACCGCCGGCTTGAGTCGTCTGTTAGTGTCTGTGTAATGATGTGTGTGTGTGCGTGTGTGTGCATGGGAAGTTTCAGGATCAAACTCTCATGTCGACATGCTCGAAGAGACGACCGCTAACAGGTGCGGCCTGCAGCAGCGCAGCAGGTGCTTCCAACTTTCACACAGGCAGATCTTTTACCGCCGGGACATGATTGTGCGTGTACAAATACACACTTTTACCCCCGCCCCTCCCCCTCTGACACACTGAAGCTGTGTACTTCACGCTAAACTGAACCCCTGCCGCCGCCATGAGTTTGAGCTTCAGTTTGGTTGTACATCCTACTACAAACATCCTTAATTTTAAACTTATCTGTCTGAATATTGATTAAAATTATTTAGTTCTTACATTAATGGTATTTCTGTTTATGATCATAAATAAAATCTGAAGTCACAATAAAAACACCAAAAACTGCACTGCTTATAACAAAGGACAGGTTTTTTTTTTTTACTTTAACGTCCATCACAACACAAACTATTTATTAAAAAATTGTGACTTTTTAAAATATTTGGTAGAAGAATGAGCTGTCAGAGCAGATTCAAGTGGGAACAAACCTGTTCCTATAACAGGTACCTCAGACACTGACACAATATGGTTTGAATAAATTAATAAATCCACTGTCACCTCTTTCTAACTGTAATATTAATATGGTTGAAACAACATGTTGAACAGATTTTGGTGAAAAATAGACAATGTGTGTTAAATGATCTAGAATATAAATAAAAGTTTTTTTTTCTTGAAGGAAAAATCTCAAAAAGAAGCTCATGAGCTCACACGTGACACAGACACTCCATTAAAAAACTTAATAAAAAGAATGAAATTCAAAAAAATGACAAAACAATGTTATCTAATAAAAATAGAATAAAATAAAAACATTATTTCCTAAAGAAGGTATAGTTGCTCTTTCAACTTGTTAAGGATATGATGGGGGGAAATTAAAAATGTCATTCAAGATAAAAATAAAGAAGAAAAAATTAGATTCAACACAAATCTGATTTTTTTGTATTGCGAGTTATTTAATTTGAATTTTTCACATATTTTCACTCAGTAACGGGCTGCAAGACACTGATTACTTTTGTCAAAAATAAAGTCTGTTCAAAACATTTAGGAAAAAAATGTTTTTAATTTTACTAGAAAACTTTAAACGTGGGGTTTATTTCAATTTTCAGTTTAAAATATACATTACTATTTTTTTGTAATTGGGGAAATGTCATCAAGTTGAAATTTAGTTTATCTGAGTAATCAAGAATTTTTTTTAGATTTTATTTTTTTCCACGATTGGTATAATCAGAGAAACTTGATAATGTTTTTTTTTTTTTTTTAAATGTGTAAAATAAACAAAGTTTTGTATAATTTAGGATTCTATCCAGGGTATTTTTGTTTTACAATTTAATTAAAAATATATATTTTATTTTTATCTATTAATAATACAATTTTTAAATTTTAGATGAAATACAAATACAATTTATCTTTTAAAAATTAGATTATCACATCTTATGTAATACAAATCTTGTTTAAATCAGTCATTAAAAGACCTTATTTGTGTTTAAACATAATATTTCCAAAGAACTAATTTGAAATAAATTACAGTTTAGGTTTCTTAGACATTCGTAGAAAAGAAAAATTTCAGTTATTATTTTCTTTTCATGTTTTTTCATGTTTCATAAAAGTCTTGTAGTTCTAAATGTTGAGTAAAATGCATTTTAATTTTTAAAGATATTTGTTTCGTTTGCTTCTTTTAGAAAATGTTCATTACTGTAAAGTACCCTGATGCATGCTTAGCTTTTTTAGATTATTGTAAAGTGTTTTTATGTTTGGGGAGGGAAGATCTTTTAACAAACCTCTGAAACTTTAATAACAGAATCAATATAATAATAAAACAGCAGCAAAAGATGTTTATCAATTAGTTCAAACAATGAACGTGTAACGTCAACTCCATGAGGGAGAAAGAATCCTACCAGCAAGCAAGCTTTATATATATACATAC
>JAVCKU010000022.1:1715822-1729424 GCA_032273985.1 Hypsolebias coamazonicus
TTTGTCTGAGATATGACTGTTTTAATTCATTCTGACTAAAAATATTGAACACTAACATTTTCGGCCACTATTCTTTCATTCAACCTTTATTTAGGCAGGTTAATCCCATTGAGCCTCAAGGACTCATTTACAAGAGAGACCTGGAAATATATAATATACTATATGGCACTTGAGTAGTATGACATGCCGTTGTGTCATGTAATAGGTAAAAGTGGCTATTAATGGCACAGTCGGCTTGCCACAGCCTTCCATCTTTGTCCAGCTCACCTGGAGTAATCGTCAAATCAGCTTCATTTCGTTGCTCCGCCTCAGCAAAATGAAGCTGATTTGACCATTGAAGTGCATTTGTTAAATAAAAGTTCAACTGAAACCACCTTTACTATAAAGTCGAGCAACCATATGATTGTTTTTAGGTGATTATCTTGTTAAATTTTGAAGATATGGACAGCAAATGATTCCTCCCGCACTCCTACGTCCACGTATCGGCTTTTGAAATGCAGCTGATTTGACCATCAAAGTGCATTTATTAAAGAAAAGTTAGACTGAGACACACCGACTTATACTGCAAAGCAGCGTATTCATGTATTTTTTTTTTTTTTTTGGCTTTATTAGAAATATTTGGTCTAATGTGACTTGTAAGCTGGTGTGACGTGCGTACTGCAGAAAATACGGTAGTTTTTGTCACTTCAGATAGAAACATTGGCTAAAACAAAATGTTACAAAATGTTTTTGAGACAAACCCACAGATTTATCTAATAAATAAATAAATAAATAAATAAATAAATAAATAAAGATATCCCATTATAAACACATGCACTTATTTGTGAGGTTATAATAAAAAAAAAGAAAAAAAAATATATATATAATATATATATATATCTTCTTTTTATTTACAGTATTTCAATATCCAATGGTTCCCTTGAGGTACACCATCCTGCAACACACATGACTGAGTTCATTACTTCCTCACAGTCTGAAGATGCTTATTAATCCCCCATTCATTCAGATCCGATGTGTCAAAGCAGGAACCAACTAAAACACGCAGGATGGTGTTCCTCAAGGACCAGGGTCGGGAACCTCTGGTTTACATGTTTCATGCTTTATTTCACCTTTTTTTGTCATTGCTTTTTTGCTCTTCCTCAAATAAGTACAACTTTTATTCATGTTGCCTTTGGGCCTTTACCCGTGCAGAAGGGATTGTGTGCACTCGTACCAAAAGCATTAAATAAAAAATGTACTCATTAGTATTTTTAATATTCGCCTTATACTATTCGTACACATTATTCAATTTTTGTATTGAATATTTTCATATATGTCTATTTAAGAATATTTACATTTTTTTTAAATAACTTCATTTCCTTTAAAGTTAGCATTTTTTGTCAATTACCGTGTTTTGTTTACAACAAATTTTTGTTTGAATGTATTAGTTTAGACGGGGATTCTGGGTGAATGTAGAAACTAGACACAATTTTAACAGCAGCTTGATTTTAAACAGATGTCTGGCCAACAAATTGTTTTTTTTTTTTCTTCTGGCATTGATTAGGTTTACACATCTGGTCTTATGTTAAAAATTATGAATGGAAGTCATTTTAGGTGAAGTGAGGAAATCAGTGAGTGTTGCTCTCAGTGTATGATGTCAAGTAAAAGTTTACAAGTTGATAAGTCCATCAGGGGATGCATTGCAGGTTTTTTCAGCTGTATTACTTCTGCACTTTTTGCCCAAAACACCAAAAACTTTTACTGAGCCCTGAAGCAAATCTACCACACATTAGAGCTGCGTCCCGTTGAGAGCCAGACTAACACCCTGAATTATTCACTTGGCTCTATAAACATGTTTTTGGGGGGAAAAGGAAAGCTGAGGGAAAGCAAAAGTCCTTGGTGTGTGTGTCTCTCTCCTGCTCCTCTGTTTTTGTTTCATTATAAATCACACCACCTCTCTTTTCTGTCTCGGGCTCTGATTTGAAGCGGCGAGTGCTGCATGAAGCTAACAAAGCTAAAACAGTGGGGATGTACTCCTGAGACCGGCAGCAGACAGGCACCTGTGTGCTTGTCAGCATCCTTTTGTGTCAGCCACCTAATTGAGAACAATTAGCCCAAAGGTTGTTTTACATGGCAGAACATGATAGACTTCAGTTATTCCATTGTTTCTGTTTTCTGAATGGCGCTATCAGGATGGAGCGCTGATTGGAGTTGTCGTTCACTTCCTGAAAGCTCGCTGAAAATAATCGCTGAAGTTGGGCAGGTCATTGTTATCAAATGAGCGTGCGTGCAGTTTTACTGCATGTATCAGTTGAGCAGGCCAGGGTTGGGTACCGCGGGGGTGGCGGCAACAACGAGCCTCTCATTTCTATCAGCGTTTGTGCTGGGAAAATAAGAGGCTGTCATCCAAGAACAAAATAACCACGTGTGTGCATGATATGATCAGTTATGGTGATAATAAGTCATGATGGATCCTCTTAATGACTCCACTGGCTTTGTGGCCATGCACACATCATCACCTTTTTCTTTCCATGCTCATTTGTGAACGTGCCGAGGCCAACTCAGCCCGCTGGTTGCCAAATGGAGCTGACCTGAAGCCAGCCGGCGCTGAGTCTCCTGTCTCCTGCAGCTCTGGAGGGGAAGCCATCTTCTGCGGCCAAGGCAGCGTCTGCTCGCCTGCTCCCTCGCTTCTGTCACTCTGTGGGCGTGAGAGTGTTTGTGTCACCGTGGGTTTTTGTCCGCGGCGCCTCAATGCTGGCCTTTTATTAAAAGTCACATCTCATCCAGGCAGCGAGATCTGCTCACTATGAAGCTGTGTGAAGGCAGCTGCTTATTTACTATTTGTTTAAGCTATTGGGAGAAAACTATTTTTATTTCTTACTTTTATTTAAAGTGGACCTTAGCAACAGGAATTAAAATAGCCTTTTCTCATATACTGAATCTGGCCTATAAAGTATTACAAGATAGTTGGGAAACAAATAAACCTCCTTTTTGTAGGATTTTTCATCAGTTCCTGTTCCACTGATGAACAGAACCAGTAAGAGTGGTGCTGTCTAGTATTAGCACCTTTGGTGCTAACCCACTCAACACTCAATGGTTCTGCCCCACACCATACCAGTTAAGGGTCTGCTGTTTGTCTGTACCCACCAGCCCAGTTTATGGACCATCTTGTTTGTGGTTGTAAGTGAACTTCTCTAAGGAGACAATTGTGACGTGAGCAGGCGGCAGCCGTTGAGTGGCTAACGGAGCTACATCACTGGATGACCCACCCGGTAAAACAGTAAACTACCTCTGAACCTCCATTTCCTCTCTGATCATTACAGAAGGCAGAGTGGGTGTTTGTAGTTTTGTTTTTTCCTACAGTTCGGTAATGGAAGCTCCAAAAGTCGCGCGTCGGCCACCGACGAGCTCCAGACCTTTCTTTATTTGTTGGTGCCGCAGAGGATTTAACGAGCTGTTACGATGCCCGCCCGCTTCGCAGTGCAGTGACGATCCAGTTCACAGAGCGAGGAAACGAGTCGCAGTGGTAGTTCACCTACACCCGAGAAGAAAAGAGAAGATTAGAACTGACTTAAGTCGTGCTCACGGCTTCAAACTGATCCAAACCAAATTAAGTGAAATTTGACTTACATGAGGGGTAACACAGGGCTCTGTATTAGGTCCAGTCATGTTCCTTTTATACTTGCTCCTTCTTCTGCCATACTCCTACTTCTCCATCAAGGACTGAGTTATTTGAACTGTCAGAGGTACTTTGGTGCCTGACAAGTTACTAACTGGTTGAAACAAAACTACCTTCAACTAAACTCAAAGATGTCCTGACGTAAGTTCAATCAGCCAGGTGAATAATTCACAAAACGGTTAAATCTGGTCATCTGGACAGATTCTTCTAGGCTGAAATGTTTCGTCTTTCATTCGAAAGACTTGATCAGTCTGAGGCCTGCCACAAACTCACTCCTGTAAATATCACCTTTTCAAAGTGGATCAAACCAGTCTGCTGGGGACTTCCAGAAACTAGCTTTCCACATGTAAAAAAGAGTCTAACCATTGAAGACTAATCACTTCCCAGAAACCATGATTCCTTTACAAGGAAACAAACTGGTCATTTAAATTCTGCTGTTAAGTCAAAATGGAGGAACTCTGGTGTTTTGGACCAATCAGTGCCTCTTGGATCATTCCAAAACAGCTGGTCTGGAACTATTTTGATCATTGAAGAACCCTTTCTAAATTAATTGGGCCGGTGTCTAAACATGAACAAGATATGCTGATATGTGCTTTGATCCCCCCCCACCCAACTGCACTTTTGACGATGTTTAATCCCCCGCTGCCAAAAATTTAAAATAAAAATCATTGGTTGTCTCCAGATGGTCCAAAACTCTTTAGCAAGTCTTTTACTTTAAGCTCATCTAACCAGAATCTTAAACTGTTCGACTGTTGCACCTCGACTGTGGAACAACTTCCTGCTTTTATACGTTGTAGTGAGTTTTGTCTTCATTGAAATGCAACTGTAGACATTACGATCTTTTCGTAAAACTGTTTAATGTTTAATATTGTGCTTAATCAGAATTTATATTTATTTATATGTACCTGTATTTGCATTTTCAATCTGTGAAAAGTGCTATAAATCAACTTTACTTCAAGTCTTCCCATATTTACCTGCCTCCTCTGTAAAAAGCTGGACTTTGGATACGGAGATAAAATATTGCAGAGACGAATCTACAGTTTGTTTCGTTGTTCAAGCAAATGTCCCTTTTCTGTGGTTTCCAAAGTTAGCCTTTAAAAGATTCATTAAACAACATAAATAATTTCACAGCGAACATTTGTTCACAGCATGGATTTATAACGCTGGTGTCATGTTCATCAAAGAGAGTGGACTCTGTTTTTGCACTTCAGGTGTCATAAATGACACGTGTGACAGCAGGGACAGTAGTTTAATTATGTTAGTGTATGGGAGCTCCTGCACTAGCATGACTTAAGATAAAAATGGTACATTTTAGTAGGTATATTTAATATTAATAATAATAATATTAGTTTGTGCATTCTGTAGTTGTATTTAATTAGGGTAAGATTAGAGTTGAATGCTCAAACTGAACAAAACATTGAGTCAATGTTGTCTGCTTTTATTCATGCTATTTACTCAAGGCTGCAATAGCTTAATTTATTTACTGAAAAATATATTTTATAATTAAAGCTATATATGTTTCCGATTCCTCCTCCACACCTTGCTGCCGTGTTGTCCAGAAGCTCATAAAGGACAAATCAAATATCGCTGAAGAGAAGGGTCTTGACCTTTATTGCAACCTTGTTTAAACGGGCAATGTATTAAGTTTGTTGCAATTTAATGTTTTACCACTAGATGTCACTACCATTCACTTGAGCAGCTTGTAGATCTCGTGATTCTCACTGAAACCCACTCCTCTCCCTGCACTGTTTTTATGTCCACCAACTCCTGAGGAAAAAAATGTGCATCACTTCAGACACTGCATCTTTAACTTTCTTCACGAGCCAGTTATCTACTTTGCTTGTTTTTTGAAGGTTGTGTGTGCTTATTAAACCAGTTGAGCAGTGCATACAGTGTATGTTCTCTATATTCCATGAGCCAGAGAAGACGAAAAGGCTCAGAAGAGACCCCGGGTTGGTTTAAAATTCTCTGAAGGTCTGCCCTTGCCACTGTAGTACCCACAAGTAGTCCTTTGATTCATATAAGGGAGCTGACTTGTGGAGCTTCAGCGCCAGTCACTTTAATATTGAGTGAGAGCTTTTCATGTCCTAGGAAGATATTTCCACTCTGGGAAAGTTGATAATCTTGAAAAGTATTGAACGCTTCTCTTTTAGGAGGTCATGTATTGATGAGCAGCTCTGCACCTGCAGTGTTTTGTTGTCTTGCGTTCGGAGCTGGAAAATATTTTTGTCGTGTTTGTGTCTCCATTCCACTTCAGGACAACGGCCACATTCTGCCCACGTTGTTTTCTTCATGCTGCTGGAGCCGAGTTGGGTTTATGTGAGGGGCAGGAAGGTGCTGGTGTTTTGTGTTGGCAGGCGCGCAGCCTTGATCCCTGGCTCCGCTCCTTCTTTAGAGTGTGGGTCTTGGCTGTTGGTACCGGACGTTGTTGCAGCGGGTGGACAGTCAAGTTCCCTAATGGATTGTTTGTGTTGTATTTCTCACATGAAATGCATATTGTCTTGTGCATACTTTTGCCAAACCAAGTGTTCATCTCAAGTCGTGATTTAAATGTGTACGTCTTCGCACACGCATGCCCGTGCATGTATTTCCTGACTTGTGCGCATGCCAGCGGGTGCAGCTTGCAGCTCAGTGTGTTTATATATTCCTGCTCACAGTGTGCGCCCGGCACCGCGGCACTGTGCCCAGCTTCACCTGAGGCCAAGGAATGTCCTCTCTTCCTCCTCCCCCTCTCAATGTTCCTCACACTCCTCACCCACGTCCCCAGCAGGGCAGCAGGCACCTCCAGGCAGCCCAGGCCAAGCAGACCTGCCAGGCATCTGGCTCAAATGAACCCATCTACGCTCACCTGGACCTGCACAAGGTCAGGAAGTTAAAACAGAGCACACAACGGCACCGCTCTCAGGCCTGGGGCAAGGAGGAGCAGATCGGCAGCATGAACCCAGCAGACCTTCTGTTCCTTCTCACAATGAACTAAAAAGGAGTTCCACTGCACAGTTGGAGCCGGCTGAGAAAAGTCCACACAGTTTCCAATAAGTCAATAATCAAGAGGTTACAGTAAAAACAAACGGAAGCAAAAAACTGTTCCTCAGTCAAGGTCAGTAGAAGAAGATGAGCTGCGTGTTCCAATATGTGTTTCCTTCGCCCAGAACATGGCGAGTCTTCTCTGTGCTCGGGCTGCTGTGGGAATGAGTGAACCAGGGGTTATTCGGGGGATTTTCATGCTGTGCTGCACACCAAATAGGCAGAACCACAGTCAGTCAGAGCAGGCAGAGAAATTCAAAACTAACCCAGGGATCACTCGGTGTCTATAGGAAAAAAAAAAAAAAAAAAAGCCTGATTTCTCCTTCACCGCCCTGTGTTCTCACACAGCAGACAGCGTGGCTTTGTCTCGTCAATCCCACACTCCCAGAATTCAAACTAATGCGAGGCTGGCCCGCGAGCGTCTCACTCCGTCAGGATGCGAGCTACAAGAGATTTGCTTCACTCCGGCGCCTTTGAAACAGGTTTTCCCCCCGTCGCCGTTGTCTGTTTGACTTTTAAAGACGGTGCGCCCAGGGAACTTGGGCACGGCGTATTCCAGGCTTTACTGGTAGACGGGAGAGGAGGATTGTGGGTAGCGAGTTAGACGCTGGCCTCTAGCTGCTCGGCTCATCGAAAGCCAAAAGGGTTCGTGCTGGAAAAAAAAAGGTCTGAACTACTTCTCATGCACTGTGTCAGCCTGGGTATGTTTAAGACCCTGATTCCTCTCACAAGCTCATTCTCTTAGTGTCACCCCCCTCCTCCCCCCTCGCTCCTCCTCTGTCCCCTCTTCCTTACCCTCATTTTTATCACCGTCGTTAAAACGGACCTCTTCGCCCCCCGACAGCGGTTTTTATAGTCCTTGAAGTTATTAAACATGTATAATTACTTTTAGTCGCTTCTGCCATGGGGAGATGAAGAGAGTGTGTAGAGGGAAAGGAAGGAGATGGAAGGAGGGGGCAGGGGGTAGCAGAGACAAATAGAGTTGGGTTTTGTGTGCTCGTATATCCTCATTCTTCACAGAGAGAGTGGAGGTGTTGTGTGCGTGCACGTGTGTGTTTGCCCTCCTGCTACATCCTGCTCATATTTCTTTTATTGGCTGTGTGGCGTTGGTGCTGGAAGGCCCGGGGCGGCCGTGGGGACGGCAGCTTTGGCCTCTGTAGTCCAAGGTATAAAGGCGAGGACTGCCCAGGAGTGAAGTGCTTGCTGGGAGCCATCGGAACAGCTGCGCGACGGCCACTGGGGCCTCCATTGTTTGGAGCGGCGTTCATCTCCTATTCATTATTCGCAGGCCGGCTGTGTTTGTGAGCAGCCTAATTTAATCTTTTCTGTTTTGTTTTTTTCCTGTCGTCGGGCCTTTTGAGCAGGAGACGGGAGCGGTAAGGTCAAGCTCCAGTAGGGGGCTCACTCACATTGTCGCGTGGGGGGTGACAATTGATTTAGGTCATCCGGTGAAGGGCGTCCAGGAGGAGGTGCTGTGGGTTTGTGTGACATTTCGGACGCGGCTCCTCGCCGAGCCTGACTCCTCTCGAGCGTGCACGAGCTAAATATAAAGCAGGAGAGCGCAGGGTGTTTTTCGTGCTTCGCAGAGGGATTTCACTCCTGTTTAACCGTCTGATTCTGTTCCCTCAGCAGGGTTCAGCGAGGTGACGGGATGATCCTCCACCACGGATGCAAGGGCTGATGGGTACAGGCAGGGGGAGGGTGGCTGGAGTGGATGGGGGCTGCAGTTTGGCACTGGGGTCGGATGAGGACAAAGGTGGCAGCATTGAGTTGCATTTCTGTCTGCACAGGGACATCTGGTGGACACAGGAGGAACTGCATCCATGCATCAAATGGACATTTATTTTTTCTGTTGTCTGCAGAATGCTTAAAAAATGGTTCTAAATCCATTATATAAATATAAAATTGTTTATATGCTTTAATAATTATCAAATGTTATTATATATCAAACATGTTTATCATTCTGAGCAGTTTGGTGTTAAACACTGAGCTGTCCTGATGCTGCTCCTCTTCCTCTCTGCTGCCTTATTGTCCCTCTTGGCCAGAAGATGGCAGCAGTGCTCTTGATTTGATTTTTTTCTTCTGGCAGACAACATCCACCATGAACTCTTTTTGTGTGGTGGAATGAAACAATTGCAAATGTTGCTCTGTCCATGCTCGACTTAGATTTATGTTTAATAATTCATCATGATGCACACCATGTGTGATTGTATACCGAAAGGGAAATGATGCTCCTTGTGAGATTATCTCACATCCTCTGTTATTTATCTCTCTTCCCCAATAATAATGAGCATGAACAGGAAATTTTCAGCAGGAAATTACTCAGTTGTTGACATACAGAGATATGGGTCATGTTGGCATTTATTATTTACCCAATTAAAAGGCCCTATTGTTTGGACAAAGAGATATTCAAACATGCTTTCTTTGTTAAAACGTGACTATTTTTTTTTTAATAAACTCTTAAAATGCTGCATTTTCACAGTAATATAACAAGGACTGCAATTAAATGACTTTAAGCTAATCAAGTCGTAAATTAACAGAAAGTATTCCCCGTCATAATCTCATATAAGGTCACAATGCTCCTCCATTTATCCACAAACATTCAACAGCACGTGTTTGCATTTAAATATGAATGTAAAGTGAATCGTTTGGTTTTAAAACCCAAAGAGCCGAGTGTAAAACGGTTCGCCTTAAACACCGGGAGGAAACGGGAGGAGAGTCTCGATGTGCAATCCTGAGTCTCGCTGTGATGTCAGTGCAGGTTTCCAGGCCTCCACCAGCAGCAACACAACGAGAAGGAAGTGGCGAGGCCTGTGCTCGTATCAGCAGCTCGCTGCCAGCTGCCTGTCTGC
Source organism: Hypsolebias coamazonicus (assembly GCA_032273985.1). Taxonomy (NCBI): domain Eukaryota; kingdom Metazoa; phylum Chordata; class Actinopteri; order Cyprinodontiformes; family Rivulidae; genus Hypsolebias; species Hypsolebias coamazonicus. Next base: position 1,725,357 of record JAVCKU010000022.1, read on the forward strand.
AATAAACAAACAGCAGCTTATTTGTTGCAGGCGGAAATAGGCAGAATCAAACTGTATGCCGCTTATTAAAAAGCTCTCCTAATCTTTTGCAGAGCACACATTGCTCTGAGATAAAGACCACCAAATTAATTACCGGTTAATTATCACTTCTCACACGGCTCGTTCCAAAGAGGACAATGGAGTCTTTCCCTCCTTTTTTCGTTGCCGCTCCTCCCCGCGACATAGGTTTTCCTCCCTTCCGTGGCTTGATAAAGTGTTTATTATTCCTACGGTATATTTGGCACACACACACAGACACAACCTTTTCCCAGCTACCTCTAGAGCGTCTGCACTTGAGTATGCTGGGAGAGGAAGAGGAAATATGATTTGAATGCAAATCAGTGATGTAAACACAGACGAGCAGCAACATGTTTTGTTGATTATGGAATAATATTCAAATAGAGAATATTCAAGAGGAGAAAAAAAAAATCAGGGCTGAATAATCACTTGAGTAAAACTGCCAATGAGTAAAAAGAGAGGAGGCACATTTACAGCAAACAGGAAAATGACTGTACTTATCCACTTGTCCTCTTGCAAAGCAGCGTGATTAAAATGTAATGTTTAAATTATGGAAATGTTTGAGCCCGCATTATTATTATTTTAGGGCCAGATACTTTAAACTCTGCTTTATGTCTCCGCACAGGCTGGGTTTAAAGGAGACTGAAGGTTTTTTTTTTTTTTTTTACTTTTGGTGTCTCTTTAAATGATAAGAGCTCGTGTGATGAGACGTCTGAAGAACCAGCTAGACTGAAAATATACAATGTTTGGCTGTTTGGTTAAATAATAAGTTTTACTGGAAAAAGAAAACAATCTGAGTTATAGTTCACTTTAGACCATAAAAAATGAAATTCAGCAAAGGTCTCAATAAAATGTGTTTCTATTCTTCACTGCTTTCTTTATCAGGCTGGCAGTGTTTTTATGCTTGGTGAACACATGAATCAATGTTTTAACCTATAAAAAAATATATTTTACATTTTTGGGGAATCTCTTATTGCTTTTAACCTACATGATGAGTACAATATTATTTATAAAGGTTTGTAAAACTGACTAAGGTAGAACTGCAGTAGTTGTAAATTCAATAAATGTGACATGTGATGGCAAAATGAGTCTCTGTGAGGGACTTCTTATTTTTCAATATTGAGTTATTATTTTCTAATTCTCCATCTAAAAAGCTTCAAAATGATTATAGAAATGTAGATGATGGATGAATGGATGGATAGATGGATAGAAGGATAGATAGGTAGATATTTACTTATTTACATACTTATATACATACTTACTTTCTTACAATCTGACATACATGCATACTTAGTTACTTAGTTACAAACTTACTTATAAACTTACATAGTAACTTACATACTAACTTACTTGCAACCTTACTTACTTCCATATATACTTACATACTTAGTTACAAAATTACTTACATGCTTACTGACTTACATATTTACTTAATGTACATATTTACTTTCTTGCTTACAACTTACATTCATGCGTACATACTTACTTAGTTACAGACTTACAAACTTACATACTAATTTACTTGCAACCTTACTTATGTGTGCATACTTACACTTAGTTACACACTTACTTACATACTTACTGACTTGCATACTTACTGTATATACTTTCTTACTTACATTCATGCATACTTACTTACATACTTATATACTTACTGAGAAACACATATTTGCAAAATTGCATACTTACCTACATACTTCTTACATATTTATAAACGTACATACTTGCATACTTGAATACTTACATGCAAACTTAGTTACATACATGCATACTTACTGACTTACATACTTAACTACTTGTGTACTACTTAGGGATGCACGATCCACAATTTCTTACTTCCGATCCGATCCAGATACTTAAATCTGGATATTGGCCGATACTGATCCAGTTCCAATATCATCATCATCACTGATTTTATGAGGCTGTAATAATCTCCTCTCAATTACAGTGTGAACACATATATGCATGCATGTGCAAAAAGGCAACTTGAGGTAATTTTTATTAATGTTGGATAAGTTTCAAAGTTACAATTAAATTCTTCTAACACAAAACATGTGTTTTTCCACACAGCGGACATTTTACGACGAAAAGCTGGCTAGCTGTTAGCTATGGTGCTACTGCATGTTGTAGCTGGCTGCAAACTATGAAATGAATTTCCTGAATGTGAAGTGGGTCTTGTTACTCTGGGTTCATGAGACCATGACTCCGTTCAGGAAATCCATTCCATAGTTTGAAGCCAACGTGCATCATGGATCGGAAATATCGGCAGGTTGGATCGGAAAATCCGAAACGTATATTATGCTGATATCGGAGGCTGACACCAAGACCGAATAGGATCGGCCCCATCCCTAGTACTGCTTACATAATTTCTTGTGTACTTACTTAATATTTACATTCTTTCTTACTTTCATACTTTCATTCTTAAATATTTCCATCCTTACATATTTACATATTTATATAATTACATATTTACCTACAACTGTGTGCAGTTCTTTGTCTTGGAGCTGTTTGGTGAAGTTTCCAGTTTTCATCCGGTTTTCCTGTAACGGAACGTGTTTATTAAAAGGATTATGTAAAAACCTCAGAGCCTAATTAAATGAAACTTGGTCGAGTGTTGGAATGCGCACGGAATCAGTTCATTAAATTTTACTGTGGGTCGGGCTCACTTTTGGTAACATTGCTGAATAAACTGTTGTCCTTGGAGAAGAATCTGCTCTCTCGGAGCTCCCGTGATTTTTGCTGCACAAACACTTTGAGCAAATAAAATAAAGCATCTGAACCAAACAATAGGCCTTCTGCTCTTTCCATGCTTGGACCAGTGCTAATATTAAAGGAAAAGAAAAGATTATGTTCATAATGATAATGTAAGAAACACAATAAGATCCCAGAGGCCCGGCTGCTGGAACTCTTTTGTCCACTGAGCGCCATCATTGTCCAGAACTATTAACAGCACATCAGTGGGCACACTGTTGCACGGGGTGACACGTTCCTTTATTACCATGAATGATCACACTCTGTAGTTTATTTTGACTCGGACTGCTCTGCCTCCAGAGATTCATTAGAGCTCCAAACTGTTCCCAGGAAATCCACAGTTTCTGTGCTGTTAGTCATTTTTTTGTTTGAATCCAGCTGTTTAATCAATACTGTACAGTTTTAGTACATTTTACTAACAGGATAATGTTAAAGCACAGAGCCAGAGTTGCTCTATGTGCATTCATCAAGTCGTTTGACGATGATGTGTTTGTCCTTCACTTTGTTTTAGCCTGCAAACTGTGCTGAACACTGATTCTCTGTTTTAACGACGCATCTCAAGCGCTGTGTTCACGCTGCAGCAAAATGCGGCCCTTATAAATATTTTTCATGACAGTCTGAATGTGACATATCCACAACTTTTTTTTTTTTTTTTTCCCCAAATCCGATCCAAGTATTTTTCATACGTGGTACTAAATCAGATTCAATGTTTGTCGAAGCGGCTGCAGAAGAGTCGTGTTTCATTTCATCCCAGTGAGGCGGGGGCGAGTGGATAATTATACTGATATCAATCTTGCACAGTTTAAATCTTGGATCCCCGCATGTCTTCAGCTGCAGAACACAAGTCCAGTTGCTTCATCTTTGTTCTTTAAGTTCCCATGTCCTGATTGAGACTCTACAACAGGACTATTCAATGAAATTTCTCAGGGGGGGGCCACATTTACTGAAAGTCAAGAGCTCAGGGGGTAGATATCCATTGACCCAACTGAGAATTATTGGATTTGGTACCTGGATGATGGCATGACGGCCCCCAGAAACCATCTTAGCTCCAGCAAACTGGTTGGTCAACTTCAGGAGTTTACTGCTTGGTGGGGAAAAAGTTTATTGGAACTCCTCTGACTGATGTTGAAATTGGTTTCTCAGATCACACCATTGGTTGGTTTTCTAACTATCTTTCAGATCTGAGACAATGTGTTCAACATAATGGTACTTCTTCCAGTTATTTAACTGTCAACAATGGTGTACCACAAGGCTCAGTCT
>JAVCKU010000022.1:1857225-1873112 GCA_032273985.1 Hypsolebias coamazonicus
GAGTCGACGAGGGACAGGACGACCTCCAGAAACCATCTTGGCTCCAGCAAACTGGTTGGTCCACTTAAGTTGTTTACGGCTTGGTGGGGGAACTGTGTGCTGGAACTACTCTGACTGATGAAGCCCTCTGGAGTGAGGGTGAAATGTTTCTACTAAAAAAGAAACTGTCCAGATGACCTGATTGAGAATTATCAGATGTGATAACTGGATTATTGAGCATGAACTTTCTTACTTCAATAGTAGTACAAGTAGTAAGTAGTAGTTATCTCATTATTTAAATATATAAATATTAAGGTGTTTTAAACCCTTCCCACACTCTTGCAATATTCTAAACAATGTTTCTAAACTCTAAATCTCTAAAAGAGCACAGAATGTCATAAATTCAGCTCCCTGATTCCTCTGCTCTTTGCCACCTGCAAGCGCTCTTGGCCACGCCCACTTATCCACTCTGCACGGTGATCAGCTGCAGCAGGAAGTTTATCCTGCAGTGTGGGCTGCACAAATGTGCAGCAGGTGCTAAATAATTTAAAAATAATTAATTTAAAATAAAAATCCCATGCTGATTGTGCGGCTCATCCATCAATCAGCCAATTGTGTGGCATGTCCAACCTTATTTTGAAAAAAATGTGATATAGCGAGTCCGCGATAAACGAACCATGAAGTAGTGAGGGACTACTGTATTACAACCTCGACAATAATGGCTGCAGAGCAGCAGGAATCCGTCATAACAATTGACACGCAAATACAAAGTTAACGTAATTAGCACAGACAAGCAATGTATTTAAATTAAAATCATGATAAACTTTAGCCAAAATCCTTCAGTTTTTTTTTTTTTAAGGTTCTTTTCTATGTCAATATACAAACATGTCAAACTCTGAATGTATGCATGAATACAAAGACCACATGTGTTTGTCGTGTTGTGAGGACAGCTCCTGCCCGCTGTCACGGCGTTAACATCCTGTGCCTGCTCGCTCCGGCTGCTGAGTAACGAGCGAGCTCAGTCTGCGGGAGCGCTGCTTAAAGTGACTTCTTGCTGCGACAGGAAGGCGTGGCCTCGTGCGGCTCTCCTGCCTCTGACACACCAGGTCTGCCCAGCAGTGGTATCAGCATGACACGCTGCAAGCCTTCACATCCCCAACACACAGCCCCTAATTACTGCGCAGTCCTGCCAGTTTGTACCCCTAGGCCAGTTCTGACTGCTCAATGCCAAGATGTAAACACTGCATTATTAACACGACATACAGTCTGAGCACACAGCTATGGGTATTGTACTTTTCTATGTTTACACAGATGAATTACTTCAGTGGGATTCTTTATGTGCAAAGCATACAATAAATATATTGTCTCTTTGTCAGTGAGCTCCGAACTTACCAGATGGGTGGTTTGCTGCGTGTAATGTAACGTACAAGTGTTGTTTAATGGTCTTTTCCATGGGAGAAAAGCAAAACATTTCCATTTCAAGACTAAACTTAGTCTGTGTCAGAAAGCTGTGATGTACAATTATGTAACATCTTGTTTTTTCATTTTATTTTGTGTTTCATCTTATCTTATGAGTAGTTTTTGGCTGTGAAGATGCCTCAGTGGTACTAGTTTCTTTTTGTCTCGGCTCAGATATTACTTACTATCAATTCAAAGTGAATAAAAAGAAAAAAGTCTCTTTTATGTTTAATCCCAAATTCAGCTCATGTGAGAGAGGCTACAGCTAGTGCTGTTTCCTTTCACTTCAAGAGTAACTTCATTTCACAGCAAAACATTCTTTAGTCGTATATATTTAGTTGTATTTGCAATCCTGGTTCTGGTAAAACTGGAGTTTTTTTTTTTTTTTTTTTAAACTAAACACAAGCCAAAAAGAATGGTTTATAAATCTGATGAACCCATATTTTATTTACATTGGAATACAATAAGCATATCAAATGTTCTACTATCAAAAAAGGTAGTTTAGAACTTTTTGTCAGCAACACCTCAAGAAGACTGGACAGGAGTGTTTTATTTCCTCTGTGAAGCATCCCTTCTGCAAAAGGTCCAGGACTTGAGGAGACCAGTTCTTGGAGGTTTAGGGGTAATGTGCAACAGTGCTGGAGGTTTTGCTGGGTGGAAGCAAACGTTCTAAACATCTTTAGATCATTTTCTGCATTAATGGTGCCTTTCCTTAAGCTGCCTATGTACCCCCATACCATCAGAGAGGCAGACTTTTTAGTTGTGTACTGACAAAAGACAAGATGGCCCCTCTCTTCTTTAGTATGGAGAGTGTGGCAAAGTTTCCAAAATAACTTCAGATTTTGATCAGTCAGAGCTGTTATTTCTAACCCGAACCTGGAGCCCGGTCCAGCCTGACCCAGATTCGGACCGGGCTGGTCTTGGGCTTTGATACGGTTTTGTGAATCATACAACACAAAGAAAACTAAATAAGAATGCACAATATAAAATTGTGTTAATCTACTTGTTGAGGAGGAGGCAGGTCCGACCGGCCGGTTTAAAGAGGTAAAAAAAAAAAAAAAAAAAGTTGCGTTAAGTTCAGATGGACAACCTCTCACCGGCCGCATGCGTCCGCTGACTCGCCGTTTGAAATGGACTTGCAACCTGTCCAGGGTGCACCCCACCTTTCGCACAATGATGGCTGGACATGGGCACCAGTGACTCTCGCTACCTGAAAAGGAAGAAGCAGGTAAAGATACACATCACTGACCTGACTGAGATGGCGGCGCGCATAGACGCAGCGACCCGGACACCCGGCACAATTTTTGCACAATATGGTTGATACTTTGCATTGTTTTGTACATCTTTGATGCAGTGGCACTACCGTACATCCATGCTGTATTTACATTGATCATCAGAACCTTGCAAAGTTCTTTCGTACCACTATGTGCTAATTTACTAATGTGTAGGTGTATGCTTCTCCATCAAAATGTTGTTGCTGTTCATAACTGTTGTTATTATGGCAATGACAATAAAGTAAAGTAAGATAATGGATGGATCAGCTGATCACCAGCTGCACGTGTCTCCACACCTGCTGTCATCTGCGGTGAAGGAAGCAGCAGCACCTACAACAGCCGAACAGAGCAGCTCGTTCATTTAAAATAGACTTGTTCTGTATTTTTCCAAATAATTTTGCTCTAAAAATATTTTTGGTCATCTGTATAATAGCCCATCTTTAGAGTTGATTTTTTTTTAGTCTATCTGTTGTGTTTGTTAATATCCATTTGGTGAAACAAGGAATCTTGTATCTTCCTTTCTTTGAAATATGTTTTTAAATCACGTCAAACTGATTTGCTTACAAAAGCAGTACAAGCTTAATAAAAATAATGTTGATTTATTTGGGTTTGGGCCTGTAATTACAGTTAATTTGATCGATTCGGGTCGTGTTCGGAAAAAAATGGCAGGTCAGATTTTTTTAGGCCCGAATGCAACTCTAGTCTGACCACAGAACCGTTCTGCACCGCCTCCGTCCGTTTTAAATGAGTTGTGTTCCAGAGAAAATGGCAGTTTCTGGATGGTGTCCACATATGGCTTTTTCTTTGCATGATAGAGCTTTAAGCAGCATTTATGTATGGTACAACAGACTGTTCACATCCAGTGATTTGCTGAAATATTCATGGGCCCATGCAGTAATGTCCAAAACAGAATTAGACCTGTTTTTAACGAAGCATTGCCTGAGGGCCCGGAGATTACAGGAACTCACAAATGTTATTTTTACACTTCTTGCTGACCGGTGTCACTTAATATAATTTGTTGAAAATGATTATTTCAGTTATTTCTTATTCAAACCTCTTATTTTTAGTGTATTATTTCGCCCCGTCCCAACTTTTTTGAGATGTTGCTTCTATAACTTTTTTCTACAAAACACTTTTTTTTCCTCCACTGGTTTTGTTGTGAATAAAATAATGTTTCATTTTACACAAAATCTAAACTTTTCTGGATGTATTTTTCTTGTTAAAATATAAGTTGGGTGTGCAGTCATCGTATGAAGCTCGTTACGCTCTGATTGGTCGGTTTTAAAGGGCTGAGCAAGCGTTGCCTTTTTATTTTTTCACCTATTTTCTGACACTTTTTTTTCCATTTTATTAGAAATTGGGCTAAAATAGCCTAATATGCCCTGATAGCTGCATTTGTTTAGAGCCCAGCAAAGTTTAGTTGCTTGTCAGTTGAAGCAACTTTCTGTCTTCTTTAAAAGAGACAAGTTTCAACAGCATTCACATGAAATCAGGCGGTACGCTCAGGTGTGGGTGTTTTTATTGCTGTTCTGAAATGTGTCTGCAGAGAATCAAAAACTGCTGATTTGCTTTTTTGATTAGTTTTATTTTATTTTTTTTGTTGTTCTCCAACTTCTTTAAGTTGTTCAGAGATTCCGCTGCTTTCTGTCTCTTCTGTTCTACATCTGAAACTTTGCTGAGCCCCTGATCGCTGCACAAATAAACACCATGAGCGTGTAGTTCCTGCGATCGGTCCTCCATTTTTAAACCCAAGAGACAACGCTGCTGCCATTCCACGTAGCCAGCCATCTTTTGGAAAAGCCATTTTTCATCTCAACGATATCTACCCGTCATTGTTTAGGCTCCTAGAACACCGTGGTCATGGAGGAAGGACCAGGTCTTACAATAGTATCTGATGTGACATTTGCAAGATTTTATTTTCAAACACAGAGCAGAAAAAAAAAGACCTGCTCACAAATGTTTAATAACCTTATTGACAGTAAAGAAGGAAGACATGGAGGAGAAAATGGTTATGGACTCAAATATTTTTCAATTTTTTTTGTTGTGCAACCTCTCATGATTTTCCTGCTCTGATGTTTGGAGTCTAACATCAAGCCTGTGATGACGCGCAAAGAGATGCAGCAGGTCATAAAGTGATTTGAGGAAACCAACTTGGGAGAATTGGGATGGAGCTTCATCCCTCTGCATGTTCCAGCGGGGACCAGCTGGGAACAGGAGTCTGATGAATAAGGACAAAAGACTGAACCTGCCAGAACGACATCGCCAGGCTCCACAGGGAGTGAGAACTTCGAGGGATGTGCTTCTCATTGTCTCCTCTGGAGTCTTTCCAGTGATGAGATCTGATGGTAGTTTGACAGAAGTTGCTCCGTAAGTAGCAGCGCGCTTCAGAAAAGAGGTGAGACCGTCATAAAATATTAAGCCAACAGATATGAAGTCGGTAAGGATCGGGTTCAGACGGACATTTCAGGCTGAACACACTCTGTGAGGCCTTCACTTCCTCTTCTCTTTGAAAGCTCCATTTTTATAATGGATGGCAAAAACCTCCCGGGAGTGTCTAGACTATGGTGGGAAATCTAAATGCCTGGGAAAGCCACTCGCATCCGTGATAAGTAGCGTCAAGCGCGGGAAAAGTGCAACTCAGAACGGTGACAGGAAACGAGCAGAATCGTCTGATTAACACCATCGCTCCCAAAACTTTTTCAGATCTGCAATAAAAAATACATTCCTGGAATGAAAATGTACGGATCGTTTGATGCATAAATGTCAGACTTTTTTTGTTGTTGTTGTTGTCCGCTCTGGACGGTGATCCTACGCCTACACCGCCGCTGGTCTCTCCCTCAGTTTTAGCCTCCGCCTTTTTTTTGTTTTCCCCCGTCGCTCCCTTCAGTTATTTATGAGCGAGACTTGAAATAGACTTCGGTATTTGATAAAAGCGTGATCTTTAATCTAAGTTGCCTGAGAAGTGCATTTCATTTTTATTTCCCATCAGAGATTGATGGAGGAGTACGGAGGTTATCCACTCTGTGATTGCTAATGTAAATCCACGGTGTTGTGGTGGACATATAGGACGGCTTGTACGAGCACACCAGACCACCAAGAAGAAATCATGCGTTTGCGTAAAGCAGACTGTGACACGAAAGAGACGCAAAGAAACATTTTTTTTATGATTACACGGTTCAAATCTATCTCGAAAGCGAACTATTGTCCTGAAACGAGAAACTCTGCGAAATTACCAGTTGCGTTTCCTTAAGTGCCATTTCATATTTCACTGTTTGGTTGAGTTTTTCCTGAGGAAGGAGGGGAAATAAAATGGGTGATAAATTTAAGAAGACAGTTACGCCGTACGGATGAGGCCCCTTGTGTATCGGTTTGCTCAAAGCCAGCTGCAAATCCAACTCTGCCTCCTTATGTGGCAATTACTGATGGGCAACATAACCTGAATATATCTGCTCTGTTCATTGCGGCAACGCTCTCTATAGCAGGAAAATGTTCTTTAGGATCCTACAGCAAATTAGCTCGTCCCCCAGGACATATTTTATTGGATAATCCTGCACCAGAGGATGCCGCAAAACCACTCGAGCTCTCCACAGCCTGCCCCGGTTGCCACAGGGTTAATATTTAAAAATGCGTGCTCCCGGTCGTGTATTGATGATATGTTTTGAAAATTGCTGAGGCAGGCTCATTGTTACAGTGCTGTCTAGAAGATAGCCAAGCTCCCGCCTCCTATACACACCCCCTCCTCCTCTCGCCTCCCCTTCTTTATAGCCGCCAGATGGAAAACACACTAAAGCATGTAATGTAATATAGCTTGGCACACAAAGGTATTTCACACCAACTTCATCTGGCCTCTGATCTGCCACAACACATCACCTGGAAAAAGGTTTGCTCAACCAGAAGCGCTCCTGGTTACTAACCCATCAGGTTGAAGTGGGAGGTAAAAAAAGGAAATGCTAAGGAGCTCGTGTGATGAAGCAGCCGCTAAAAGTGGAAAACAAGTGGAAAACAGGCCACTCTTTTGTGCGATTGCATCTTTTTTTTTTTTTTGTCTTCTAACTCTCCTTCAGCCTCGCCTTCTTCTCCTCAACGAGCTAAAACTGCCACAACTTCAGTGCAACTCGTCTCAGTCAAAGACAGCATGAAGAAGAAAGAGGAGCAATCTGTTAGTCCTCCACGATCACCAACCTCACCCCCCTCCCTCCCTGCAGAGCTTTCCACCACCAGCTTCCTGCCTCCCTCCTTCCTCACCGTCCCTCACCCCACCATCTCCCCCACCCTCCTCCCCGGGACGCTGAATTTTACAGTACCGTCTGCAGGATCCCGGATTGTTCGGCGCACTCCTCTATGCAGAGCAACACAGCTCCGGTGGAGGAACGCTGGAGGCAGCTGTCAAGCGCAGGCTGCTGCTCCTGCTGCTCTAGTTGAGCCTCGGCGCCGTACCGACTGATTTCACATTCACCAATAAGAGACGGCACAGGGGGGAGAGAGAGGGAGAGAGAGAGGGAGAGAGAGAGAGTCTCGAAGTGAGTGGTGTGGAGAGGCAAGTAGAGTGGAAGAGTGTCAAAAGAAAAAAGAGGTTACAACACCTCCCCAGCTCTCTTTCCTTTCTCCTGTCTGCTTTCTCCCCCTCTTTTTCGTGTTGGCTCAGAAGAGGAAGAAGAGAAAGAAAGGGAGCTTTTAAAAATTAACTGAAGAACAAGCTGCTTGCAGAGAAAGAAGCAAAAGAAAAGAAAAAAAAAAGACGGAAGGAGGGAGTGAACCTACACCTCAAGTCAAGCCCCATTGAAGAGTTGAGGAGGGCTGCCTCTGTGGATCAGGGACCAGTAAAGCTCTCTGTCCAAACCCTCGGACTCCTTGTGACACCCTCACTGGCTGGACTGGTCCCAGTGCTCGGCCCCGCTCTCCTGCGCCCGCCTGCCCACACCTGTCCCGCTTCCAACATGATGATGTACTTTTGGGTGAGTACCGGTGCACAACGTGTGGATGCTGACCATGGGTTCGGCGTGACGTGTGTGTCAGAGCGTTTTCGCCCGTTAATAAATACATTTTCGCCCAAACTGAATGAGTTTTGACTGTTTGTGACGCTGCGCCGCCCTCGTGCACGAGCAGAGCTGATGGTTTTTCCCACCTCCTTGTGTTTTATTGATGCTGGGTGCTGCGGCGGGACGAGGCCTGCGTTTATGTGTCGGGACTTATTCAACCTTTAAATGGGAAAGGATGCTGGAGTGTGGTTTTTACCAACACGAGCGCTGGTTTCCAACTTGGACGGATGGTCACAGCACCCGGCTTGCTGTGCACTGGTTGACTGAACACGTATCCCTTCAGAAGAAGCTGCTCGGGGTCTTTCAGGGACACGTTCTGATCTTCTCGTCTTCTGCTTTGGGCTTCAGATGTTGTTTTCCTCGCCCTTCTATCCAAGTCGGGCAGAATTTCATAAATTAAACGGCATTAAGCGCAGAATGAGGATGATTACAGATTGTTAACCAGAGCTGCTGATTAATTCTCTTTGAGATCATATGTGATTAGTCAGATTGGTTTTGTCTCCTCTGTGGTTTGTATTCTCACCACAACAATACCCGCCCAGTGCTTGCTGCTTTTGCATTTGCACTCTTACTATTTCATCTCCCACCACTGCACGTTGAAGATCATATTTTATTATTTTGCTGTTTTGCTAACTTTGATTATTTTTTTTGTACTTGCACAGAAACAAAAAAGAGTAAATGAATATTTCCAGCGTTGCCACTGTAAACAGCCTGAGCTGTAATGCAGTTATAGATGTGTCTCCTGCAGACTGTGTGTGTGTGTGGTGTGTGTGGCTATTGATCGTGAGTTCAGATTTCTGGGGAGAAAGCATCTTTTTTTTTTTTTTTTTTTTTTTTGAATGGGGGGCTGTGAGTTATTTAACGTGGATTAATCCATTAAAAATGAATTTATAACTTAACAAATTTATTGTAATTGGAAGTGAAAAACAAAACATGAATAACTAAAGTGCACTCTGCATGCTGTGAATGAAACGGCACTAGTTATTGATCTGAAGCTCGGTTTTCTACATAAAGAGGATGTTTCAGGGCCAAAGTTCCTCTAAAGCTCATGTTTGGACCATTTGTAAACTTTGCTGTTTGTTTCTGGAAAGAAAAAAAAAAAGTGCAAGCGACAGGAAAGTGTATGATTTCCAGATCATGTCATAACTAAAGAACAATAATCCAGCGTGTGGTGTTGCCTGCCTCAGAGGCCTTGCTCCATCGGAGGCCTCTTTGATACTCAAAGTGTTCGCCTCGGTGTGTCTCCGGGGGGTCGTTGCTTATTGAGAGAGGCTCATCACTGTCTCCTGGCCTCTTTGAAGGAGTGCTGCAAGGATGTAACTCACCTTTCTCCACCTCCGGTTTCATGACAAATCCCCCCTCCAGCCAGTCAAACTGATGACCACACACAGATGGGGCAGCGTGGAATGAAGCACGGCGCTGACAGTTTTCAGCCCTGCAGCCTCATCAATGTAACAGCGAGCCTCACATGCTGCGGTGACTTTATTCTCATTGCATTAGTGCTGGTTTACTGGTGGATCATCAGAGCTCATCACCTCTGTTAACTTTAGTTGATTCCAGTACATACATAATATTTTTTTTACTTGGTTTTATGATACTTTGGATTGTGATTATGCAAGCCAAAGGTTTTTGTGACAATTATTTTGCACAACATAATGATTAATATTTCTACAGAGAGAACAAAACCAAGTTTCAGGAGACATCCAACTGATATCTGAGTCTTCTATGACAGGAAATTTGCAGTGTTTTACTAGAAAAGTCATTTAGACCATGCCATTGAATAATCTAAAAGAAAGAAACTAAAACACTTATAAAAATAATCAAGCATAGGATGAGGAAATCCAAAGAATGTTGCTACACTTAAATCACAAATGCTTATATGATGGATAAAATATACTTTAGATTTCTCTCAGTGGTGTCTTACTGTTATTTCATGCAGGTCAGATCAATGTAGACACTGCAGTCAAATTACAACTTGGCTAATTTAAAACTATTTTAAAAAGCGTTCAGCCTTCGTGATTTTTGAAAATAAATGTATGATAAGTTCATGTTACTAGTTTTATAGTCATTAACAGTGCTGGGTGTTTATGTTTGAAACTAATTTACAGACTCTTTAAAGCAACGAGACAATAGCTTTTTTATTAACTGTAGTTTGTCCAGTGCACAAAATGCTTTTGTGTAACAAAAAGGATGGAGGGAAATAAAAAAAAAATCTATCTTGTTGAGGTAAAAGTTACATAAGGCAAGAACCAAAGAGACACACTTATTGTAGGTGTTTTAAAACATTATTTTGTAGTTAGGATAACAAATTCCTAAAATATATTTTCACAATACAGACCAACAAACCCCAGCCTGCATTGTGCAGTGGGGTGTATGTGTGTGTCTGGGAGTATATTTATGATAAAGGTTGTGATAGACTGAGTCTAATGCATGTAAGGACTGTGAACATGTATGCTAGAAAAGGTCTCTGCCACAGACACAGATGTAAATCCAGAAGAGACGATTCTGATTTTAGCCTAAAAGATAAAAAGACTAATTTAGTTTTGAAAAATACAATTTATTTCAGTTACAATCATACTGGGAAAGAAAAGAGAATAAATGATCTGTAACATCTAACGGATTTTAAAAGTTCATCATTCAATTAGGAATTTTTTACCGTATTTAAAAAAAAAAAAAACGTTTTGACTATGTAGTTATTCAAAATGTCTAATTTAAGTCGAACCGATGGAAAATATACACAGCAGAAGTAACAGATAAGTCGATAAACAACAAAAAAGAGAATATCTTTGAGAATAAGAATACAGCTTTAAGCAGGGTTGCAGATGTTTCCTCTGGTTAGAAGACAGACGAGAGGGAACTGCTGTACAACATCTGGCAACCGCGGTGTACGGACGGGAGAGCCGGACAGCGTTTAGCTTCAAGAGGAAGGTGCGACTGCCTTGCATTTGAACTGCAGGTGGTGAGCATCACCTGCGGTCCCTCTGTAGGTCTGTCAGCCGTGCATCAGTCTGGGGAACCTGCAAGCTCCCCTCATTAGAATATTTATTCACCAAGCAGATGTTCTTATCCAGGGCAATTACCTTTGGCTTACATTTCCCTGTTGCCCACTGATATAGATGAATGTGTATACAAAGACGTCCCACGTTATGCATGGGACCCATGGGTGCCACCCACCTTTCCTCCTCCACATATGCGCGGCGGGCAATCCAGCGACCGTCTGGCCTGCCATAACCTAAAAACTCAGCCTCAACTCCATTGTGGTAATTGGAGGAAGTGGAGGCGACATTTCCTGCAATGGCCACACAGTGATGGGAAGACGGCCTGTATATCATTCTCCCCACCCGGCTGTTCCTTTGAATTAGAGACAGAGAGAAAAGGGGAAGAGGCATGGAGTGGAGAAGCCATGCATGCTTCTGTCCTCCCCTCAGTGTGATGAATAATTTAGCAGTGCAGGGCCCTTGCTGTCGAGTAGAGATGGTGGTAATGGGGAGACTGGATATATACGGCGTGGCATGGAGCAGCGCTTTACGTTGGACTTCCCCAACCAACGCACTCAGCTGTGCTGCAGGCTGCGCACACGACGCGTTTCGCCCGCATTAATGTTTTTTGTTTTTATTTATCGCAGCAGAACATTACAGACGTCTAGAAAGGGTGGCTTATAATGAAGCTGTGGCCACAAGCGGGGGGGGGTGGAGGCAGACGCCGTTGTGATTGGGTCATCTGTGGTGCATTACAGTATTTTACAACAGGCCTGAAGAAGTCATATGTGGTTTTATTTCACGCTCCATATATGTGCTGCACTGAGCGTCGCTGAGGCAGAAGAAAGCCTCAGAGAGAGGTCTGCAGCCTCTCTGGCGGAGGATGCTGGAATTCACCACGAAGAGCCTAAAGAAGCCGAGCTGATCAGCCATTCTGGACGGCGGGGCAGCGGACGCAGGCCGCCGGTTTCATATTGCAAGATGAAGTGCTTACGCTCGTTCGTTAATGTATTAATTGATCTGTGTCCTCAGACGGGGATATCAGGAGTAGTGTCACGTAGACGCTTTAGTACTCCTCGAGACGCCTTCATTAGTTGCTGCTGGCCGGCTCTCTACCCCATTACAAGGCCACGTTGCCACACACTTTACCTGACTGCTGTAATAACTCGAGACATTTCTATCTCCCGGCGCGACCTCCGACAACCCCGACGGTTCTGGGGCTTCACTTCAAATGTGAGGAGCTGTTTGAAAGGCTGACACCGCAGGTGATCCACTCCAGGGTTTCACGTGGCATTGTTTTTGCCGTTGCTCTCCTTCCCTTACAAGTTTGACTAACGGCTGTTGCAATCAGTCATTAACTCCCAGCTTAATGTTTTATAACGTGAAAGGCGCGCGCGCCTTTGTAGCGGAGCTGATGTAACAAAGTCGAGCTGGGGAAGCAGCGGAGTCGGTACATCCAGGAAACCTGTTATCTCCCTCCCTGCTAATACCGATAAGATCCTTGCAACTTCACTGAGTTGTGAAATTGTATATTTTTAAGCTGTGATGGTGACTTTATTAAAAATCATTTCATACAAAAAGAATGAGGGTGGTAGAGTTTTATTATTATTATTTTTAATCCATGGCCCCTACCCTTTGTTCTCAGCAGGATCATTTGCAATCAGTAGCCTTAGCAATAATTCTGTCAGCTTTTGGTGTCTTCCCCTTGGGGCTAATGGGTCTACAGCCCAGCTAATTGTGATTAGGACTCTGACAGCAGGTTTTACTTGCCGTATTTTCACACCGCCGTCCTCTTTGATATTAGCTGCACAGCTGATAAAGAGATTAGATACAGGAAGGGAGGGCAGAAGGAGATGGTAGGTGTTCTTAAACTACAGAAAGACACCTACACGGGGGAAATCACTGGTGAGTTTAGCAGAGGAAAATAAATCCGGCCGCAGTAAAAGCCTTGCGCTCGCTTATTGCACCTGCTATCATTAGCACTTTTGTACACATGGTCAGCCTCCCAGGGAAAAGTCATTATCCAGCTGTGCCGTTATTTTTCTGCTGTTTTCTCCTAGTGGAGTGTGACTTCAGGGCTATAGCCAGCGCACCATTTAATGCCTCCAACACAATAAAGGACTCTAGCCTTAATGATGTGGGATTGGATGGCCATGCCTCAGGTTGTCCAGGGGCTTGTGAGCTGTTACTACGAGCGGCCATTTTGCCTTACCGCTGTCGAGGCTCCATGTCAATTCAACTCAGAGCAGTCCAGAGGAGGCAGAAATAAAAATCTGATTTCCTGATTAACTGCGGCTGTGTCGTTTAAAGGAGAGAATGAAGCAGTGGGCAGCAAAACGAGTGGAGAAGAGGGATGGAGAGTTGCCAGTGCACGCCAAGTTGCCAAAACATGAAGCAAACAGTGTGTTTTTCTCCGAGTGACTGAACAATCCTACGCGAGTGAATTCCACTCAGCTAAATGTTTCATTATGCAGAATAGTGTTTTAAACTACAGCAAAGCAGACACTTTACATCCTAATGGCTCAGAAAATTAAATATTAAAACGATAAATTCTCCAACAATGAGCAAAAGAAACTGGAGCAAAAGTTCAAAGATTTTTGCCCCAAATTTCTAACCTAAAAATAGAGCGCAGCATCATTTGTGTATTCACTGTTAGACAACAAGTAAGTTTCAGGATCATAGCAGCTGTCATTTAGCCTGTGAGGAACAGAAAAAAAAAAAAACATTTGTTTTTTTTTCTTGGCAATTTAGACGCCATGGCCTAAAAATGTCCCCGTTCAGCTGATCCAAGTAAAGAAATGGCTTTTCTCAGCACTGATCTGTTTTCACAAGTTCCCTCATCTTTCAGCTCAAAATGTGCTTGAGCAGAAGCATCTGTTTAAGTGAGCTCTTCCACAGCAGAACCGTCATATACTGTTAATTATATTTTGCAGCTTTATTTATTTTACTTTCTGCACTCGGCCTGTTGCACTGTCAGGAGCTGCAGAAGTCTCTCATGGCAGTCCTTCATCCTCCTTGGCTGCGTTGCAGCAGAAGGCGTGTGCATCGCTAACACGCCTGTGCCATAGATATGCCCCGAAGTGTCAACTCTCACATACGGAAAAGATTGGAGGAGAGGTCCCTGTGAGAATGGCAGCAACATATCCACTGGCAACCTGCCATGCATGATAAGAAACCTCCTCTGCCCTGTCTCTCTGCAACAAATGGGATTTGTGCGCTTTCTACTATTTTAGACTTAGTTGTCCAAATAAAAGCTTCAAGTTGTGGTAAGTTTAGAAATAAAAGGGATTGAGGAATGAGATTAAACCTTTACAAAGTAAAATACTGTATTTTCTGGCGTATAAGTAGATCCGGAGTATAAGTCGCATCAGTCAAAAAAAAGCATCACGAAGAGGAAAAATCACGTTGGCGTAAAAGTCATTTATTATGCGTCACCGCTGACCCGTTGCGTTTATTATACATTTATTTAATGGTCAAAACAGCTTCATTTTGCCTGGACAGCGTGGCGCCATCGTTCGCAGCCGGAGCCGCTAGCTCTCCAGCGTTCCTCCGCCTGCACCAGCTGAGTGAAGCGAGCACGCACGGGAGGATTCGTGTTGCAGTTCTTCGAACTTTAAAGTGTCCGTCAGAAATTGTAATGAATATGGGGGGGAAAAATGTGTACAAGTCGCAGGACTGACAAATATATGCCAAAAAAACCCTGCAACTTATACACCAGAACATACGGTAGTTATTTTGGCGTTCTGATTTAGTTTTTACTTTCTCTTTTTACTAAATGTCTCGTCATTGTTGTGCATCAGGTCCCACCAGAAGTCCCTCATCTTTAAGAAAGCCATCCTCAGTTGTTGTGATGAAAATCTCATTGGACCACTTACTATTACTCTGTATACAGCTGTGTTCTATAGAACTCCTATCTACATACAAGCGTCCACATTTGCACACATTAGCATACATTAGTGAGAGCTGTGTGCAGACAAATTAGATTCAATACCAGCGCCCAATTTTTCATGAAACACAAATAAAATAAGTGTTGTTCCATTTTCAGGGTGATTTGGAGGGTTTTGTAACAGCAGTCCACAGAGCAACGTTTTTTTTTTTTTTTTTTTTTTTTTTTAACAAACAGTCTCGTTTCATCGGAGCTTTAAGCTTCAGCTGCATTAAGACGGCAAATAAAATGTTCAGATAACGAAATTAAATTCTGAACTGAATCAGGAATAAATAATAAGAAGCATGTTTTGTGCTGCTAAAGATACAGTCCATGCAGCCGAACTGCTGACCCTCAGATCTTACAAGTTTTTAACTCTTCATCTAAAAATGAATAAACCCAGTAATTACACCTTATGCATGTACCCATTTATATCTGACTGTTCCGTAAACAGACATGTTTTACTCATGTGTCTAAAAATGTTAAATTATCTGCATCGTAAGATATTTTAAAAGATTATAAAGTTTGCACTGATGACTGCCGTTGTTTCCATGCAGGCTCAGTGATGCCAAAAGAAACGAGCTTCGAGCGAGGAAAACTACAACAGCTGGGAAAAATCCTGTAAATGCACTGAAACACAAGTGTTATGAAGAATACTGTCTGGCATTTAGACGCATCAGAGCCACAGTAGATGTGACTAATAAACGCTATATAGATTGATTTTAATGATAATTAAAATAATCTAAATATTTCAGCTGCAGCATACGCAGTGAGAAAAGTCACCAAACAGTAATCTGCAGTTTTACTGGTGTTTTCCTACATGTGTTTATTTTTTAACAGGTGCAAAGGCTCTATTCAGAGCTTGTTATGTACTCTTCTCAATCAATCCCAGCCAGTATAAACCTCCCTGTCACGTAAAGGGGGGTTAAGAAACAGTGTGGCACACCGGCTGTAAAATTAATGGCAGGAGAGTGACATTAGTGTTATAGGTTATTGACCGATTTCATGGAATTTATGACCCTAATCGAGAGGCAGTGTCAAAAGGAGTGAGGCAAATAAGAATGGTGCTGACAGCGCGGCTGCGCTGTGGCCACTGGACACCGCAATTTGAGCCTTCCCAGTAAATTGTAGTGGGGACTTTATAAGTCTCGGCGGAGGCCCGTTTCGCTCTCCCTGCCCGGGTCCGGAGGCCATGCCCCGGGCCTACCTCCATCCTGCAGGTCAGACACAGGCA
>JAVCKU010000022.1:1919487-1933914 GCA_032273985.1 Hypsolebias coamazonicus
ACCAGTTTGCTGGAGCCAAGATGGTTTCTGGAGGCCGTCCTGTCCCTCGTCAACTCCTCCCAGGCAGGCAGCCACAGTCAAAGTGGTTCAAGACAAGAAAGTTCATGCTCAATAATCCAGGTACCAAATCCGATGCTTCACTACATCAGTGAACAAAATAATAGCCAGGCAATGATGTGGTACTCAGTAAGTGATAGTCAGACATAGTTAAGACGACACCAGCACAAGATTATGAAATTGCTAATCAGTGGTAATCAGTAATCACTAGGAAACGGGATTTTGATTACAAGCAGTGACCTCACCGGTGCAGGGTTTATTCAGAACCCACATGGAGAAATTCTCCTCTGTTTCTGTGGTAACTAACCATTAGTCCCCTAATAAAGGCTTGGCTGTGTGTTCCCCAGTAAGTACTGGTTCACTACCCATTAGCTCCTGATTCGTTCTTCTTTGGTTTCTTTGGTAACTACCCATTAGTTATTTGTTAGTTCCTCTTCATTTACAAGGTCACAAACCAGTAGTCCCCTAATAAAGCTTAGCTGTGTGTTCCCCAGTAAGTACTGGCTAACTACCCATTAGTTCCTGATTTGTTCCTGAGGCGTTTCCTAGTAGTTAATCAATTTTTTGTGTACCATATTGTAAAGTAATACCACTTTTTTTTTTAAATATACATTTTGTATGATTCTGTTTGGGATGATGGATTTAAACCATAAACCCATCAGAGCCAAAACAGCAAGAGAGAACAAGAGGAAACTGATTTAGCCGTATTCAAATATTCATCTTCTTGTCCCATCACTTTGTTTCTTTAAAAAGTAAAACTAACAATCGATTAAAACAAAATCAGTTTTACTTCATTCAGGACGCACAGCCTCCTTCACCGTTTGCATGTTTCAGTTCAGATGAGTTTAATATCAGATATGTGTTTATGATAAACAATAATGTTGTTGCAGTGTCTTGGAGACTGGGTTTAGTAACAAAGCTTTCCTGAGGTTCGAGCTGTTTGCAGGCTGTGATGTACAACCGTTTGTTCAGACATCAGTCATCTTGTCTTGATTCCAGCGATGTGAAGCTCACTCTGGCCTCCACTCTCTAACATGGGGGTAAATATTGGTTCTGTGTGGTCTGCCTTCCTCACAGCATCAATTTTCTGTTTGAGAAAACTGAATCAGGCTGACAGTTGGGCTGGGGGTGATCTGCTATAGAAGTTCTCGGAGTTTCCTAACAGGTAACTGGGGTAGAACGCAGTGACATCTAGTGGTAGTGATTTTTATCAACTGAAATGAATGCTAACAATGTACAAAACAATAAATAAATTTTAAAAAAATCACACTAGCATTACTTCAATAACTTCTATTGTAACCAGAAATGCACAATTTATCAGCATTTTATTTATGTATCAACTGATAACTGACTAAAGAATAAATACTGGCATCAACCAAGACATGCACATTAAAACGGACCTTATTTCAGCTCTTTCAAACTTTTTTTTTTTTTTTTTTTTTAAGTATGATGACGTCCACACTTTAATTTTTTCCCAAGGTAACCAAACTCTACCTTTATCGTGATAAGAAAATAAACAATAATTTAATCCTACTACAAAAAATGATTCATGATTACACTATATGTAACTACAAAAGCTAACGGTAACTATGAACATCCTGACATAACCATCATGTTTCAATATAAACTGCTCATTCTGTGATAATGTCAGTAGGCCCCTTCATATATATATAAAAAAAAACACTGCATCTTAATCTGATAAATTAAAAGCAACATTCGAGTTACATGGTTGTGGCTGCTATAGATCGGCAGTCAGTGATGCATGCTGCAGGTTTGAGCCCAGGTAGCGAGTTTGCTCGCTGACGTGCCCCCTAAAGAAGGGTGCAGCCTAAAGAAAAGCAACAGCATGACTGTGTTTGAGAAAAAGCAGTAATACAGTTGCAGTAACGTTATGTCAAAGATAGTGGCAGCTCTGAAATGAAGAGCCATGCTTTGCCAGAGTCCTGAAGTCCTGGTGCTTTTTATTTTATTTTATTTTTTTTTCAGAATCTGCATTACCTTGGTATATGAATTAAAAAAGGTCATTACAAAGTCTCCTTTTTGATGTCTGTGTAATAAATAATATATCTAAGCTTTTGCAAGATATGCTCTTTCAAGTCCTATCTGCGGATCGTTCCTTAATATATGCGCTACATTACTGTGCATGCACATCCTTTTGGTGCACATCCCCCATGCATACTCGAGATGTATGTTAATGACTTTAATGGGCTGTTCTGTTTCCATTTAATCAGAATGTAAGTTCTGGGATACAGCTGTGCGCTCGGTGGTGTCAGGGAATCGTGTTCGGGTCCAGCTGAAAGCCGCCGCCTGCTTCAAACCTGCACTCCCAGCATCCCAGAGACTAGACTGAGACGCCTGCTTGATTGCACTCAGCAAGTGTGCAGAAGGAGAGGTGTCAGGTGAAGTTTAATGTTCGTAGGAGAGAAATCTCGGTGTGAGAGAATGAAATATGAGAACTCTACTTGATGTGTGGCGGCTGAAGTCTTACTGCGTTCAGCTCAGATGCTTCTGTCGGGCTCGCTGAATGTTTGACGATTGGGGCTCGGAGTCTTTTTCGAGTTTCCTTCTTCCATGTGTGCTCTGTGTTCACGGGCTGAAAAAGAACAAAAGAGATAAATGCATTCTGCTGATATCCTATCAACTGTAATGAGTTTCATCAGATTTCAGTGTTTACTTCTGTTCGTCTCTCTTTTCCCTTCCCTGCCTCCCTTCAAACCTCCCTGTGGTGTTTCATTGGCTTTCCCTCCCCAGCGGAGAGCAGCCCATCAAACTGAACCTGATACTGAGATTTGTGCAGCTAATTCCCTGCACTCACACAGCTCAGTGTGGTGTCATAATTGGCACACCATTGATTTATGTCTCCTCTTACAGCGCCCTGAATGGCTGATGAGTCGAGCTTCCTGTCATAATAGGCCTTGTCCAGGCCTCTTGCCGCTCGACTGCTCACCGCACTCCTTCCTGTCCTCCGCTATTTGTTGTGGCTGAAACCCGTCTGAAACTATGTTAATTTCCTTTTTACATGGGGACAACATGGGACAAATGCTCATATAATACTTTGTAGTTAATAGCAATCTGTATAAATTGGATCTTTAATGGGATTTGAAACTATACGTCCGCATTGCCCAAGCTCTGTTAGCCAGTAATTACACTGCAGTTGTCTAGTAATGCGATGCAAGGCCACACTGGAGGTTAATGGTTTGAGCCGTTTTTGTTACTTTAAAAAAAAAAGAGGATTTTGATCAGGTTAACCCATGCTAAAACCAGAGAATGATGCTGAAGTGAGCACGCTCTCTCTCGGGCAACCAGCAGGAGACCGGGGCGCCTGCCAGGAGCTGGCTTCTCCCCAGGGGCTTTTGTAATCTTGTTGTCCCACAGTGGGGAATGCAGAGAGGAGGTGGAAATGAGGGATGCAGCCACGAGAAGCTCCGGGTCCCGCTTGGAACATTCTGCACCATCTTCCCGACTAACTCTGCACGTCCAAAATTCTATAAGTAAGCAGTAAAGGTGCACAAGTCATCACAATCCCCCTCGCAGGCTCTGCCCTCATTGATTTGTTTGTTAGATCCAAGGGGGGAAAAAAGAATCTGCCTGATGAAATTGAGTTGTCCATTCCTTCGATATCTTTTCTTTTTTCAAGACATATATTTGTAGTCATGTGTATTTCCCAAAGCTAAATTTGCATGTATGAAATGTATGAACAATGTATTGGAAGATGAGAGCAATGCATCTGTTGAGACTAGCATGGTCGTATATTCCATCTATATGTTTTACTTTTGTCTTCTTGCTTGCATTTCATTAAAGTTTCAGT
This sequence comes from Hypsolebias coamazonicus, assembly GCA_032273985.1. Taxonomy (NCBI): domain Eukaryota; kingdom Metazoa; phylum Chordata; class Actinopteri; order Cyprinodontiformes; family Rivulidae; genus Hypsolebias; species Hypsolebias coamazonicus. The sequence goes on from JAVCKU010000022.1 coordinate 1,923,353, forward strand.
TGGCTGGCTCTAGGAAATCAGATACCATCACAAAGGCAGTAGATACATCCAGATAAGACTGAGGAAGGCAGGGAAGTGTGTGAGCGACACAGCTGAGTCAAGGGTCGCGTGGGTTACGAGTGATGAGCTGGAGAGCAAGTAAAGCTAAGATCAGTGGAGGGCTGTAGCCCCAGGCTCAGTCCTGCCTCTTCAGACTCCCTGCGTTCATGGAGCTGCCGATCGGACAGGCGGGGCTTGGTCAGATGAGCTGTCAGGCAGGAGTCAGTGCATCCACGGGAGGCTGTGTGAGAGCAGCAGCACGTGGACAGGAGTGGAATAAAACTGCAAGGAGGAGAGCAAGGAGTGGCAGGAAGGCGGGCAGAAAAAACCCAGACCTTGTGTTTCTAAAGCCCAGCTCATACATTGCTAATGCCTGGAGTAATATGGGTCTCATTCATAATGGATAAACCCTTGGCCCCTGCTTGCAAAGTATATCATGCGCACTGTAAAGAGGTTAAAGATTGGGTTATGTTTGCCGGGAATGTGGCGACCACTTCTGGCCCAAGCATTAGTATATGCTGCTGTTGTGAATGTGAAAAGCAGGGAGGGGCCACTGCAGTAGCAGAAGTAAAAGGCCTGGAGGGTTCAGGTATACAAATAGTTTGAAGTGACCATGTTGACAATATCTCAGCCCACCATCCGTTCCATTTCAGCCTCCGTTTTGGGTTTTATGTCGCCTGATCCCTGCTGTAACATTAGTGTGAATAAAACAAAGGGGTGTAAAGAATAAAAATAAAATCAGGCAGCCCATTTATTTCATTCCCCCCCACCCCAGCAGTATCACAAGGTTTGTGCTGTGCATGCCTCAAATCAGTCTGAGTGGTTAGGTGATTCTACCAAAAAAAAAAAAAAAAAACAGTCCCACAGGCTGCTTTTAATCTTCGACCTCATCGACAGCTGAGAACACTCGCAATTAAAAATGTAGCAGATACAATTTAGGAAAAGCTGAACCGCTGACCCAAAGCTCTCAGTGTGCCACAAACACATTTTTAGTTCTTGTTGAACCAAACACAGAACCACGCAGATCAGTGGAAATGTTTCTTTTTTGTCTATTTTCCTGCCGCCTTTTTCACATTTTTTATTGAATTACACAAATCAGCAGTCCGGTTTGGCCACGTCACACCATGCAGCCTCCTGTCCCACCGCCCTGCTGCTTAAACAATGCATAAACCTCACAAACGCTGTGCCACTTATCTCATGAATATCTTATAATGTGTCAAACTATGGGCGACTTCTCTTTAGAATAGCTCCGCCCCTTCTTTAGACGCTGGTTGTCTGTTTTGCAGGGTCAAAGATCATCCAACTTCTTAAAAGACATAACAGTGTTTCTTTAAGTAGCATTCCAACTGGTTGCTCTGATAAGGCAAAGTGCCTCAGTGCATTGAATGTGTTGTAATTTCATTTCATGTAATTGAATCAAGCTCTTGTCAGATTACATGCAGTACAGTGGAGTCCAAATGAGGGGAGGCAGGACTGTAAAGAGTCCAATAAAAGCTGAGGGATCTTATGAGAATAATGCATCGCAGAATTGTACTTGTGGCTTCATTTATGCCCACAAGTCCGCCTGGCCACATTACGTGGTCCCATCGTTCTAAAGCAATCATCCAGAAGTCGTCTTAATGCGCTGCTTTTCAGTCTGGGATCACAGAGCATTCTTCTTAGGTCACTGGTCCTCGGGTTAATGATTGGAAGATGGCGCCACAGCTTTCAGTATCAGATGTCTGTTTGTGGAGGGACTGAGACACGACACGATCCCTCATCCTTTTCACACCTCTGTTTTTGTTGGTTCCCCAAACCCCTTCACTCTGCTGAGTGAAATTCACTAAAAAAAAGAAAAACTTTCTGCCCTTCTGCAACTTACCCACATATCTCACCTCTTTGGCCTCCATTTCCGCTCTCCCTCGCCATCCCCATCTCTCTAATTCCCTTCTTTCTTTGTCTTTTCCCCCCCTCCCATCTCTTTCTTTCAATTTTTCCTCCCTCTCCCTCGCTGTGCTGATCGATATTTGGGGCTGAATTGGCTGAAAGGGGAAAAGAGGCCTGTAAAATTGAGGAGACAGGCTGTTGGAGGGCAGCCAGCCTATCTCCCTGGCTTGTTTATGCTTCAGGAATGATTCCCAATACCAGATAACCTGCAGTAACGTCAGCATGTGTCTGTCTTGAGGGATGGCCACGATCCGCCAATTTCTAATTATCGGCCAGCCGAGCACTTATCTGAACATTATTTATTGTTATTAAAAATCTCACTTGCATTGCAAATATGGCTGCTTTTCATGTTAGACGGATGAAGAAATAAGGTCTTATAGAAGGTAGGAAATGGAGGAGTCCAGTCTATGCACGGTGGCGCTCGTATCTCTCTGTATGTGCACAAAGGGGCCCCTTGGGGAGTTTGTCTTCCTCTATTTGTGTTTGTCAGGGGATTTTTTTTGTGGCAAACACACACTTCATCACTTTGACATTGATTAAAAATACATGGCCCTATTCTCGAGGACAGTCGGTGCACAAATCAGCACAGTGTTCAGTTCAGCCCTTGCTGTCTAAAGCTCTTCGGCCCCCGCCTGGCGTCCAGCCACACCACCCTCAACATCCAGGCCTTTGCACGTTTAATTGCGGTGCTGCTCTGGGTGGCATAACGGCAGCTCATGGGGCTGCGGGTGCACATCCATTCGTCAACGCGCTCTACCTCGGTCGACTGCTCACACACACACACACACTGCATACAATGAGTTTAAGACAATACTCTGTGTGATCATTATATTAAGAGGAGTCAGAGAAAGGCGTCTGTGACAAGCATCCTTTCCTTTGCGTACTGCATTTGAGTGCTTTCACCTCAGGCTGACACCCGTGTATTTCATTTGAAATGAACTCCTGCCTCTTTATTCTGACAGTTGTTTTAGTGTTTAGTTGCTTCACCTTTTTCAGCCCGTCTCTTCTTTGTCCGCTCTTCAGCTCTCTCCGTTTAGTCCCTGAGTGACTCTCTTGTTTCCTTTGCCTCATGCGTTAAGTGGGAGATAAACCACAGTTAGTTTGTGTGGAAGTCTTCTCAGTGGGGGTCATGTGACATGAGCTGGAGCAGTTGTCTGAACAGTGCAAAAAGTTAGATGCTCAGTATGTTTGCAAGCAGGAACGCAAACTCGCGCTCCGTTCACTGTCGTGTTTTACTGTACCCACGTCCTCCTTCAGCTAATTCAGCCCCTCCCACTCATCCCACTGCCCTCCACTCCCCAAGCATCTGGTGTGGTCATCCATGCCTAATTGGCTTACAGCGAGGCCCGTTTGCAAGCTTTGCCAGCAGGATTGTTGCTCCATCAGTTACTGTGGGGGACATTTCGATAAGATAGCTGGGTGGTAGTGGTGCAGGCAGGGCAATTAGAGGGTATATGGAGGGGTATCACATCCACTTCTCCACTTCCCTCCTCATCACAGTGCTGGGGTGGTAGAGGTGCCGATCGATGGCAAGACCTGGAGGGGGAGTGAGCTTGTTGATTAGGAAGGGATCGCTTGGAGAGCCCCAGAGCTCTCCAAGCCACAGCCACTTCTCCCTGTTCATTTTCCTCAGTCATTCTCGCTTCACCATCTCCTCACCTCGGACACTCTTGCCTTCATTTGGGGTGTGTGTGTCTGAGTGTGTGTGTGCATGCTACCTTTACCCTGACATCAGTGTGACATGGCACTTAATGGACTCTGCCATGTGAAACAAGCGCCCTCGGTTAATTACCTTGCCAAGGCCTTGGCCTTTCTGGAGCAGTTCATTCCCACTTGGGCAGAAGCCGATCCTGCATGTGTGTGTGTGTGAGACGTCGTGTGTGAATGTACATGTGAGTGCATGAGCTCCCCTTTATTGCTCTAATCCTCTGAAGTTGAATCAGATTTGGGCTCTTCTCTCTAAAAAAAGCGAGTGTTTTGTTGTCACTTTCTGCACAAATGCAGCAGGCGAAGGCTCGAGGCGAAGTGCTAACAAAGAGCCAAAGATCCAGTAAAGCTGGCGGCTATTCTAGGAGCGAAGGGGCTGCAGCGGTACACTTCCTGAATAATCCTGCCTTTCTGCTTCATTCATATGTCGATTAGCATTGAGTCTATTTCATAAAAGCTAGCATTTGACTGGAACTGACAAGTGCATTGTTGACACCTAAACAAATGTCTATTTTCTAATCTGTCAGTTAAAACGGGTCTGTTTGGAAAAACGCCATAAATGTTGAATTTCTATTTAATTCCAGTGATTTGAACACACTTTTTTTTTTTTTTTTTTTGGGTGGTAAATTATATGCAGGTTGTAGCATCCAGAAGGGAATGATTTTAGTATTTTTTAATTTGAGTTTTACTTTCAGTTGGCCCTGCTGCCAATGCGAGCGGACGCCTGAGATTCTGGGCAGCATTCTCATGTTGACTGCCCAGACGCGCTCCTCTAAAAAACAGGTGGTGTGGAATGAAATATTTAATAGCATTTTTTTTTTAAATCTACACACAACATTTAGTATCCCGCGCAGCCCAGTCCATATGTCACAAGAGTAAATGCTTTCCACAGTTTCCTGAAGATGCCGCCCACCAACCCTGCCTAGAACGATAATTATTCATGAAGTCAACGGTGGCCAACTGAAATGCTTTTCGACGTGTTCAGAGGGCACGTCAACACCAACAATGAAGGCTTTGAACATGGGTTTACTAGTTTTATTAATTACCTTTCATGTGCAAAGAATGATGCACATGCAAGTGTGAAGCCAGGTTAATATTTTATTAACACTGTTTCCTTTATGAATCACTCACGCAACCTCCAAATGATGTTTATAGTTGATTTGAAGTTTAACAGGAAGTGCAATAATAGCAGCTTTCTGTCACAGCAAAGCCCAAATTCTGTAGTCTTTGCCAATTTCACAAATGCTGCAACAATAGAATTTAAAGGATGATTTCAGTGGGTAACACTTTACATCAAGGGTACATCAACTCTCCTGAATTCATATGCAACTTCATGCATGAAGACCCGTTAATTAATTTGTGTAAAGCCTCGTCAGGATTGCACATCTCATGCTCGCTTTAATGCAAAAACAATGCATTAATTAATGCAACAACTAAGGATTTTCAGTCGGCGTGATTTATGAGTTATTAATCATGTTCACGTCTTCGTCAGAGTGAAATCTGAAGCTTAAACGTTGAGTTAGAATGACAGAAAATGTGGCCTAAGTTTTTGTGACTTATTATTTGTGCTATTTAGAAAAGAAAGGACAACTTTAACCTTCATTAAAGACAGTGATTGAATGAAAATATTAAAATTTTTCACACCTTATGTTTGATATTCATTTATAATTATTTATATGCAAATACAAACATATATTTGGATCAATTAAATTGCTAACTGTTTTCCATCCAGGGAAATAACTTTGTGATTTCAGCATAAGGACTTTAACGAAATGTAGCTTTAGACAGTCACATATGGAAAAACTGATAAAGTGGTGTATCAACAAAGTCTAAAAAAGTAGTAGTGAATTTGTTGTTATCTAAAATATTTTCACCCAAACAGATTAGATGTAGTCCAATAATACTGTAAACTACAACTATATGCAGGTATTTTTTAAAGAAGACAGTACCTTAATAGTAAGAAAGGGTAGCTTCTTTGAGAGTTTGCTAAGATGGTTGAGACCTCATGATAAATTACGAATATTAAAGAACAACACATCACCCCCCATCCCTTCAATATTCAGATTCAGTAGAATCAACCTTCACTGCTATTGTCCTTTAATTTTCATGTGCAATTTTAAAGAATGAAGATTTGGTGAGACTGCAGGGAACAAAACTAATTTAGTCAGTGTTGACAAACTGCAGCTTAACTCCAACCTTGTAGTCCTGCTTTTTGTCACGGGGATGTTTCATATTCAGCTACAGATTTATAGCCTCCTGTCCCTTGCTTCCGATGCTTCAGAAGGGCTACCCTGTGTTTAGCTCTGAATTACAGGTTGGGCCTCTAAATACACTTTATATGTTGTTGTCATCTGTTTGCAAAGGGTTCTAAAAAGTGGCAATTTTTCAGCTGAAATCAAAAAGCTGTATCGATTGCACCGACGCAGAGTTCAACCCCCAAAATGAAGTGTGGCTGTGATTTGAAGGTTTGGAACTGAACTAAGGCACTTTGATCAGGAAATCTGAGGAAGCAACAACTGTGACATGCTTGTCTTCACTGTAGATGAAAGCAGAGATATTTCCTTCTTTTTTTCTGTCCGTGTCTATTGTTCATTTTACAGTAAACAGTCTCTGACAGAAACATCATCTCTCTTTGAGATGCAACTTATCCAGGATTCAATCAAACTTTAGGTTTGAAAGGGGGGAAAAAATCATTTTAATTAGTTCATTGTTCCTCGGTGCACAGTTGAGATTAAAGATCACAGAGACAGCATCTTTCATGTTTGGAAGTTTCCTGTGACGGAAGCTTGTTGAATATGCCTCTTTGGTGCTCATAAACTTTACAATGGAGTCCAGCCTAAAGTTAGCAGACCTCTCCGTCTTCTGAGGTGCTCCGTCTGTCACAACTGATTATACAGCATGGCTTGCCAAAGCAGAGTGAGGCCTGGCTTTACCTCTGTCATTACCATAGTGTGTATACACACAACATCAGTTCTCTTTCAAGCTCTGAGGCTGATGGCAGGTAGGAGACTTTAGTTGCGGGGCACTGCTGCACAGGGCGTCGACCGCCTTCATTAATGATGCAGCAGACACTATACCTCTTTTCTTGCCAAGAAAGACAGAGAGAAAGTGAAGAGAAGAGCCCCTGAACTGAACAGCCCTATGGGTTAGCCCCCTAACAACCGCCTGGCACCCACCCTCACCGCCCTGCATGCCCAACACTCCCTGAAGCAGTCCAACTCCTCGTCTAGTTAGCTTCCAACCGCAGCCAGGTTGAAACTGAGCTGGTCTCAGAGCAGCTTGGGGGGGGAGGAGGCAGGTGAGGGTGAAATGGAAGAAGGTAGAGTGACAGATCGCGGTTAAGGATGCTGACCGGAGCCTCAACCGCATTTTGCCAGCCAGAGATAAGCGACATCCTGCTGGATTGGCGTTTGAGAGGGGAGCTGCCTTTTGGCGTTTTCTTTCTGCATCGCCATTCAGCTTTTCTTTTCACGCATCATAGCTTTACTCCACTCCTCAATTTGTCTAGTTTCTTTTACCTGGTGCAGTATTCCTCACAGCTTGACTCAAGGTGCAGACAAAATGTTTTCACCCAAAAAAAAAAAAAAAAAAAAGGATGCCAATCTTGATTAAATTCAACCACCAGAGCTTTTTGAATTTTGTGGCATCATTGCCCTCTGGTCTTCTTTTATCAAAGCCAATTTGTAGCTGTGCCTTTATTAGATAACAAGATGCTGTTACTCTGAAGATATCATACTGTTAATCTTATGCAATCATATGAAACACTGTCCCCCTGCAGTGAATACCTGAAAGGCTGGCTGGCTGCGATACTTGAACTCATGGCACTCTCTTTTGAAAACAGATAGAGCTGCTTTGGTTCTACTTCAGGAACTTATCTGCAGCCATCACTGAACTTGGAAATGTTTAATATTACTCTAATACAACAGAAGGAACATGTAAAATGACTTCAATTCCGAATACTATCCATTGAGGAGCTGTTTGTGGTGGATGCAAAGCAAAGAGGTGTGGTGCATCCCACCCTCGTCAGTGTAATTATCGGGATGGAATTGAAAACGCTTTCGTGGGGCTTTTGTTGCACTCAGCACAAAATCTAATGTGGCTTCCATGATACATAGCAACATGATTGAAAGGTGTACTGTCCACAGGAGATGGTGCCTTACCATGCAAATCCTTCTCTCTCTTCATCTCTTCTATACAACCACTTCCAGCAAAGTGGCATTTCCATTTTAAGATTGCCTCCCAAGTCCCTTTGTGAAAAGAATCGAATTACGCTGAAAAGCACCAATTGATTCTTTCGGAACACAATAGTTTTCATCATTTAAGCCAATCCCAGCAGGTTTCGCTTTTCTTCAAGTACCTATTGAATCTGGCCCAAGACGTCATTGTGACCATTTCATTGTTTCAAAATGGGTAAATGGGTGAACGGTTTCTGGGATCAGGAAACACAGCTCTTAGGAGCCATGTCAGAGAAGGCCAATGTGAGGGCGGCACTGAGGAGGAGAGGGTCAAGAGTTCAGTCAGAACACGCTGAAGGTCCAGGGCCTGCATTTCATTGCTTTAACACACCAATGGTCTTGTCACTGAGTCTATCGAGGACCCAAGAGTGCTTTTTAATGGTGGCATTGAGGACAGGATTTCTCCTCATTATAACTGCTAATTTGCCGTGAGGACAGAGCACCAGAGTGAACAGGTTCAACTTTAAAGCTCTGGTTGAGAAGCTTTCTTTTAATGTGCGGCACATTTTTGACAATGGAGAAAAGAAGGAGGGGAAGGTTATCCTCGAGGTGTTTGATAAACGAGCGCCCAGCTTTTTGTAGCCACCCACACCCAGGCAACCCTATCCCCACCCACCCCGAGCTTCTGATTACCCTTTGAGGGTGCTGTAATGCAGCCTTCATGGCCGTAATCTCAGTGCATACACAGCAGAGCAGGAGGCGCCATCCTAACCTTCCCACCTCAACAATGATGAAAGGCAAAGCGGGTGAGGAGTTCACATCTCCACTCAGGCTTTAATCAACTTTCCTGCAGACATGCATTAATGTAAAACAGAAGATGAGAGACAGATCTCGTCTCTGACACTATAACAAGCTCTGTTTTGCCTCCAACACCACCCTTTTAGCTGCAATTTTACAGACTTGGTGAGACTGGGAAATGAAAAGGGGGAACATCGCTTTCCTAACCCCACTCAGCAGCTTTTGACATCGGCTGCCAGGTTTGCAAGAGACGGACGTGGGGGTGGGGAGCAGAAAGCCTCTGGACCAGACTCAGTCTTTTTACTTTGACTGAGCTACCTGTGCTTACGGACAAAGCGAGCAGGGTAACTCTGGGTAGTCAACAAAGGGTTTGAGTTGGATGTGTCACCAGGAGCTGCTGCATGTGATGTTCAGCCAGCGATACATGGATGAGATCCATGTGCACTGTCACACCGGCACTGATGTTGTGTATCAGTAAGACACCGTAGTTCTCAGCTGGAGAAATGCCAGTCCAATGAGCTGGAAGCAAGCTTTTTTACCTCAGGTTTTTGTTTGTTTGTTTCCGCTCCTAACCTCATCAGCAACATACTGGAGACAGAAAATTCAGCATGTCCTTCAAGCTTCTGTTTTAAGGTAAAAGAAAAGGAGTGAAAGTGTGAGGCATCTTGGTGCAACAATCACATCCTACCTGCTTCATTTGAAAGCAATTTCAATGAGCAGCAATTTAAAAAAAAAAAAAAAAAAAAAGCTTTAGCAATTATTATAGTGACTGTTAATATAATAAACAAATAACCAAATGTGTCATTTTGATATTAAACATGTTTAATTCTCATTGAGTAAAGCAATTTTTTCTTAAAGTTATCCTTAACCTTCTAGGACTTGGCATCCAGATATGCAAGAGTTCAAGTTTTAGGAGGTTAAAAAGCTAAAGTCAGTGCTAAATATCTGGACAAAATGAGGCATAGCTATTTCTTATTTTATCTTGAATTTCAAGTCAGCTTTGTGTAAAGTATTTGAGTATAACATTACACATTTTTCACAAATAAAATATTCTTAAACCTCTGGTAATACCCTGATAGCACAATGTTTTTTGCAGTAGCTTGACTTCCAACAGGCGACTGAATTTATTGTTAGAGTTTAACTGTCACATCTGTCTAGTTAAAATTATTCACCAGTGAAGACGACGTCCCAAACTTGTAGTTTTTGAGCACATCTGCAGTTGTACTTGTTTTTTTATGATTCCAGTCCTTCTAAATGATGTTGCGTCTCTATAGAGCCGTGACATCTGTTTACCTCTGTGCTGCTATTGCTGCTCTGCACACACAGACTAAACAAGCTGGCCATGATTTCAAGTTGCATCGTGTAAATCCAACAATGGGATCTAAAACTGGTAATGAATGTAACTCCAGTTAATTTATGTTGTTTGTTTGATTCAATCCGTTACAATCAGAGTCATAAATATTCTTCTCAGGGCCTGCTCAATAAAACACAATACACAGTTTTATACAGGCGTTTTACAGCTAATGAATAATAATAGTACAACAAATCCAGATTATCCTCACAACAAGCAAGCAAATAGGACAAATAAACCACCCAAGGTTTAAATAACATTGTGGGTGGCTTGGATGTTGGTTGGAATTAACAGACACATCATGTAAACATGCCGCACTGAGCGGACGCCACGGACAAATCTAACCACATGACCACGTGTTTCTGTCTTGTAACACGTGCTGCAATTATACAGTATACTAAACTTGAAGTGCAAATTTCTCATCTTGCATCGAAGTGAGGCCAAAAGCAGACCCTCTGCATTCTTCACTGTGCAACTCAAAGACAAATTACTAAAATTGCTGCAACAAAACCGGCGACAAATTAAAAAAAAAAAAAAAAAAAAAAAAAAAAAAAAAAAAAAGCGGC
>JAVCKU010000022.1:1937403-1948629 GCA_032273985.1 Hypsolebias coamazonicus
ATGCAGAGTTGTTTGAGTGGGGGTCTTTGTGGGCAAAGGCACTGCAGATGGCTTGCCTGACCCCGAGGAAAACTCCAATTAGCTAACAGTAATGGCCGGGCCCGCTGCCTGGTGTCTGCAGGCAGAGGTGGCGCTGACCCTTAGGCCTCACGTTCCTTTGTTCTGCTAAGATGTGATGGAGAGCTGCAGAGCTACGGTAGCAATCTGTTTCCATTGTGTCAGCTGCCACATAGCAGCAGCAGCACACACGCACGTGTGTATGTGTGTGTGTGTGTGTGTGTGTGCTCATGTTACACCGATGTATCCTGCTGATTCTTTAAATAACTGCTGGATGTCACAGGACAGGCTGTTCTGATATGATGCAGGCATGTTGGGTCTGCAGGAACACAAATGAGCGCCTGAATCATGAAGTTTGTACAGCGGGGAGTTTGGATCAATTTGTTGGTTGTTCTGGTTGTTAGGAAGACGGATGAAGTTTCTCCAGAACCGGCGAGCTTCGCTCAAAGTTGCGACACGGCTCAAAAACTTGGACACGTCTTTGGTGTTGATGAAGCGGACATTGATTGGAGCGCGTGTTTGAATCCAGATGCAGAGTGCAGATTGCCTCCAATTAAAGAGAGTTGTATTTCACGTCTGCACCACCCCCCCACCACCACCTCCACGTCATTACCAGATATTTGACAAGCTCTGGTATGGCTGCAGGTTGTGGCTTACAGTATCCAAACAACATTACCATGCTAGTGTTTCTGTCGTAGCATCTGCTAACGTGGCCTAAATATCATTTTCTCTGCGTCGGCCTGTGGGAAGATTCAAGACGATGTTTTCATTTTGGGTCTGCAGAAACTTTTATCTTGTTTTCTGCTCTTTAATGGCAACGTTAGTCCTTAAAACACAAGCAGCTACTTATAAAGTGCTGGCATCCATCCATAATCCATTCATCCATCATCCATCTATAAATTCATCCATCCATCTATCCATTTATCATCAGCCACACATCCATTGATCATCCACCCATTATCCATTCATTCATTCATCCATCCATTTATGAAGTCATCCATCAGCCATCCATCCATCCATCCTTCCATTCAGTCATCCATCTATCCATCCCTCTATTAATTAATCCATCCATCCATCAGCTATTCATCCGTCCATTAATCCACTCATCAATCCATCCATCTATCAGTCAATTAAATTCAGTTTATTTGTGTAGCTCCAAGTTACAACATAAGTCATCTCAAATCATCCATCCATCATCCATTTTTCATCCATCATCCATCCATCCCTCCCTCCCTCCCTCCATCCATCCATCCATCCTTCCATCCATCCTAATCCTCACTATGTCCATCCATCCATCTATCATCCATCCATCCAATATGACACAAAACTACTTTGAGTTCCAAATAATTTTTAATATTTTACTGTTTGATATAAACAACTGATGTTTTTTTTGTTTGTTTGTTTGTTTTTAATCGGAGTGCCCCCAAATCATGGTCTGATTATTTTAAAAGAAAAACACAAACAAACAAATAAACAAACAAAAAAAAAACTCAACAATAATTATGAAACCTTAGGATTTGGAGGGGACTGCAAGTCTTTCACTAAACTGTGTCTGGATCAGGTGGCTCAAACCAGCTGGATTTTATTTTTATTCAACTATTCATCTGCACCATGAGATAAAAAAATATATTTTCTAGAAAAGATTCCATGACATGCCTTTTTTATGTGTAGCCATCAATCTTGTAGATTTATGATAGGCGAGCTTGCCTGTGCTGACAACCTTGCACAGAACTCTTTATATATTTCAAATTATTTAAAAAAATATACATTTCATGTGCAACTGGTCCAGATGAAATGATTTAATCTTCTCTCGTCTCCCTGGATGACTGAGCCTACAAATCTTAATATGTTGCAGAGCTTTTTTTTAAAATAAAGAGCATTCTTAACTTTATCAACATGATCAGAGAATTGTTTTACTACTTTGTTTAGTTTGATCGCTCCCTAAAATCAACCCGATTTGCTAAAATGTCTGAAAGGTGTAATAAACTTATTTCAGCTCGTGCATTTTGTGTTCGATCAGACGTGTTCAATTAAAATTAAAAAAAATCCCAGGATTTTTTATTTGTGCTCGTCTCCGGCTTTATTGATGGTTTAAAAGACAATTGCAACGATTCTTTAGCGTGAATGATGACTTCAGAGCAGACTGTTATTGATCAACACGTGCACATACGAGCCAAACACCCGGCATCTCGTGCACGAGCGTCTGTTCTGTTCTTCGTCACGTCTCCAGCAGGACTCAGACTCTGTCACGATCACAGCAAAGAACAGAAATGTAAATAAAAAGGGCTGGGGGGACACAAAGAGACTGGCTGTTTGGACACTTTACTCTGGTTCCCCGTCAGTCCACTTCCTGAACTACAAGCCTCTCGTGGTTTTCTTTCTCCGTTTACAAGCGGCTCCCGTTCCTGGAGTCTCGTCCTCGATTATGTGGCTGAATAAAAGCGAATGCAGCCGCGTCTTTTCCCAAATGCAAATCAATGTTTTCAAGCCACTAGTTTTAGAAACAAATTCTCTGCACTTTGTCCTCAACTGTAGTAATTTCCCTTTGAATAAAAACATGTCAGCTTTATTTATTTATTTATTTCTCTGGCTGCTTGTTTATTCATTCACTCCTTTTTTCTTCTTCCCATCCAGCGTGTTTGCTGAGTGTGCAACCTCTTTTTCAGGCATCGCCCTGCAGGGCTCTCACACGCTCGTGCATGTTAACTCTCGCTGCAGTCTCACTTTTCCGCCTGTGGCCTCCAAGAAGCTCGAATAAGATGGGTGGATTTTTTTTTTTTTTTGGGGGGGGGGGGTTTGCTGAGGGGCATGTGGGTTGGAGGTGGTGAGAGCTTATTTTACCTGCCAACACTCGGTGCTTGAAGCTGCTGTGAGGAATTAGTTGAAATGTCTTAAATTTCCGGCGTCTGCTGCCTCTGATAACACGTGTGCATCCTCTAAATGGAAGCTCGATTTAAACTATTTTGTTGAAAAAAGTTTAGAATACGTGTCACTTTGGGCACGCATGGCTTTTTAAAACTCTTTTATTTAGTCCTGCAACTCCTAAAGCTACTTGCTGTTGATGTTTAAACTATAAAAGCATGTTTAGTGTGTTTTCAGTAGAATAATGAAGACTTCGTTTAGCGTTTCCAGCAGCATTCGAGTCAAACCAGGTCTGTTTATAAGTTCCAGTAAGGAAAAATAAAGACTATCAGCTGAGTGGATTTGTGTACATTCAGGGGGAAACGGCAGCTGGAACCCCCATTATTAAAACCTTCTACTTAAGTCATGATTAATTAGGGACGATGGAATTCTGCTTATTTTTTCATATTAATTTATTTGCAGAGGGGACAGATGTTTATAGAGTCACAGCCAAATATCCAGCCTCCATCAGGGAGCAGAGCTCTTTGAGAAAGGTTTGATCTTGTTTAGGTTCAGATAAACATGAACAGAATGTGAGGTGTCTTAAATCGCCTGTCTGTTTGCGTGTGTGTGTGTGCTAATAATTGTCGTGCACACAGGAGCTGCTGTGTATCACTGTTACAGCTTGTGTCAACATGTAAACATTGCACGACATCAATCTTGCACTCAGCACAAGTGGACTGAGCTGTTATGATAAAACACCATTTGTCCGACATGTTCTTAACAAAGATGGCCTCCTCTTGCAGGGGGAGGAGCCTCAGCTGGAGCGTATCGATAAGCTCATTGATAGAACGATGGTCCCCGGTGATTTATTGATCCAATGAGCTTCGAGTGCTTTTCTGCTCTGAGGAAAATAAGCGCACAAGGCCCGTAATAAGAATTCACCAACTTGTTTTGAGCTATACAGCAACACGCACATTGAATTAGATATTTTATTTCTTCTTTTTTTTTTTCAGGAAGAGAGAAGTGCAGTTTGAAATTGAAAATGAAAATTGTTGCATGGTGTGAGATTTCGAGAGAGATTCACTCAGGCAGAGCACTTCGCCCGATAACTGTACAAAGTCAATCTCCTCTTCCTGAGGTTTTAGGTTGAGTTTCAGGGCGTCCTCAGGTAGTTAAAAGTGCATCGGCTGTGGATGGGCGAGTGGGATGTGTAGATTAATGTGGTGGAAAGCCATCCCTCAAAGTGCTTAGAATAATTAGAGTCAGGCCTCCAACAGAATGGGCATGTCACTGGAGGAAATTGTATTTTTATTTACTGTGTCGGGTCTCCGTTGGCCTCCCGCTTGCTCTGTCTCTGCCTCTCTCCATTTGTACGGCGACGGCGGTATTCAGCAGCCGGGCGTTTCTCAAAATGTCTTAAAGGCGCTGTCAGAGCGCCGTGATGCATCTCTCGGATTTGTATCTCTGCTTGTTTCCACATGTGGGCGCACACCATTTGTATTCAGCGCCAGCATTTGCATTCAGCAATGGATCCAGGTTCTGTAGGTGTGCCTGCGCTCACAGCTCTGTATGGAAATCTGACATTAGCATGTGTTTAAAAACTGCACGCTGCTCTAAAGTAACAAAAGTACATTTGCTAAAGTAAAAATTCCAGCAATTCTGTTTAATTAGGGCGGCAGCTGCGTATTTTTGCTTGTACTATATCAAATAATCCTCAGATTGAGTAATTTGATACAGGTGCGCTATGTCGATTGTTTTAAACAGGAAGCTTTCTTTCTGCATTTAGCAAGAAAGAACAACATCTATGTGAAACTTAGTGACCACCAGGGCTACCCCAACACTCAGGTGGAAAAAAAAAATAAAGCATCAAATCAGATTTTTGCTTTGACATCTTTTTTTTTTTTTTGCAATTTAATTATTCAAGTTACTCAATGAAGTGTTTCAACTCTACATTCAGTCTTTGGATGTGCAACATTTAGGAGACAAAAGTTGTGCTTTGGCGTTATTAGCTGCATAACCAATTCAGGCTCTAATGAACCCAATGCTAGAAAAAGCCATCTGTCCTGTGACGTAGGTCTGTCACGTTAACAAATTTTGCTGGACAATTAATTGTATCAGAATATATTGCGATAACCGATAATATTGTTTGAAATTTGACAATAATTAGTAATTATTGTCAAGTTTAAGAACAAATGTTTGTTATTTTTTGTGTGTAGTGACTTTTTTGACCACTGGATAGCACTATACAACTGTTTGAACCCGAAGGATGGATATTGAGGGAGCGAGCAGCGTGTCTCTTTAAGAAAAATGGGAGGGAGGCCCCTTGATGTGACATGGGCTGTGTCTTTTTTCTTTTTTTGGTTCTCAAAATGGCGGACGCTCTGTGTGGTTCGAGCTCTTTAGCATAGCATTTTTCACACAAAACTTTTAATAAAAATCTGTAAACAAGTTCTCAGCTTCTTTTTGCAGAGAAAACAACTTTTTACACAAAGGTGCCGGTTGTAGCGTTGACAAGACAGAGGTTTTTTTCCCCCGAGGTCGGACTGTTAGCTTAGCTCTCAGCTTAGCTGCTTTTAACGAGCCAAAAATGCAATTTTGGATGATTAAAATGATTTTAAAGAAAAGAGGAAAAAAAGAGAAAGGAAGGGGTCAGTGAAGAGCACCAGAGTTGAGCCTTTTGTCATCCAGTGTCTTCAATAGAGAGAGATAAAGAGACGATAAAGCCGATAAATGAAAATGAGGTCAATAATATTCATTTATCATGTGATTAATTGATTTATTGTTTATTGTAACAGGCTTAATGTGACATACTCCTTGAGTTATGACCGTTGTTCATTTTTGGTGACGTGACTATTGTGTAAATGTCCAGTAAACTGTTCACCACTTCACCCAGTTCCATTTTTTAAAGTTTAGACTTTCAAGGTATGAATATGTCAACACCTCTTGAAAATGAGTGAAAATGAATGGACTAACAGTAGCTATATACAAATATAAAACATATTATTGAATTAATCCCTGTTTTCAGTGATGGTAATAATATTTTACACTATAATCATTGTTTTCTTCTTAGCCAAGTGATTTATTAAAACATCTGTAGGTGAGATAAGTCTAGTTTTTACTGTGTGAAGCTGCATTTTTTTGCGCATGTGGCTGCACGTTGGCGTGTTCACCAGCCTGCAGAGGCATCTCCCATCTCAGTGCGGTGGACGCTGCTGGACAGCGAGGCGGGCCATTGAAAAATTGATCCAAGCGAAATTGTGGAGTAGTGAGACATGCTCGAAATCCCTCCCCCATCACCACACATCCCACATGCGCGCATGCACACATCAGCTCTGGCATCAATTATTGTGGATTGTGTGGTTGACAGAGTGTAAACCAGGTGCCAGTCCTCAATCCAATTAAAGAGATTTAATTGGGGAGAATAAATGGAGTGTGTCTACAAAACGCTGGCTTACCTACGTTTAGAAGATCTTTCTTACCTTTTTCAAAAAGTGAGGCTTTTGTTTATGAAAGACTGATTGAATCTAATAAAGCCTCAAGGCTGTTGCTTTTCCCAGGCTGCTTTGCTTCACAGGTCAGTAATGCAAACAATCCAATTTCTCCAACGTGAGAGCTGCACTGGCATGTAGAAATGGGATTATTATCTGAAATGGGCCCAGCAGGTGTTTCACTTGTACAGTGTGATTTTAGGACAGTTTCACGTGGTTTAAATTCCAACAGACGCCTTCCTTTAAAACCGTATCTAGCAAATAAGTTGGCCTGTTAGTAAGTGTGGCATCAGTGACTAGATCACCTGCGGCTTTCTGTTCGAGGCGGCGAACGCCGCAGTTTGAAGAGTTCACCGAGCTAAAGAGAGGCGTCTGAAGCGGTCAGGTAGCGCTCGTGGTGGTCCCGACTCTTCTGCGCCAAGCTCTTTTCTATCCAAATTTGTCCCCGGGGATAAGAGAGTGAGGCTCGTTCCTGTCGCGGCGGGGCGGGGGGGGGGGGGTTCTTGTGGTGGCCGCCCCCCCCCCCCCCCCTCTCCCCACCTCAACTCCTCACAAGGGACGGACATGCATAATTCAGGATTGTTATCTGTCTGCTGCTAACCTTTTTCTTCCCCCAAACACACACACACACATATAGACACACACAGATCTGCAATGAAACAGTATGACTGCACATCAATGATTCACCAGACAGCAGCACCCACCTCCCCACCCACCCCCTCCTCCATTGAGGGAATCATATGAAGCCGACAGGGACTCCACAGGCATGCAACTTCCTATAATTGGAATGAAAAAAGGGTGAGCCGGGGAAATGCTGCATCAGGGATCTGGTGAGTGCGGCATCGGAGTTCAAACAGCCACTCAGCAGTGTCAACCAGCAGACGGGCGACTCGGTGCCAGTGCTGGTCCACTCATTACCCGCCAGGAAAGACGAAGAGGGTGATGCTGCTCCAAAGGGTTTTAAACGTGGATAGATCCTTCAGATGGGAAGGAGACGGATCTTAAGTCTGAACTGCAGCACTGGGACTCCAAAGGGTTGCCTTCTTCCTCCAGGCTTCCTGCTGTGAGCGTTACCGTTTCCCCACCTTCCTCCTGCCTCTTCATCCTCTTGCTTTCCTTTCTCACAATACTCACCTTCTTTCTTAAACATCACAGGGGCGAATCAGCAGACAAGTGATTGTACAAGTTTTCTCAAGCTTTCAAGAGTTACCACCGTTTCATCATGGATAATCGCAGTTAATAACCCTTCTCATTAAAGAGACGAGAATCACGGGTCATTAATATTGTTAATATCTTCTCCCTTTCCTTCTTTTCTATCTCCTATTCCCCTTCTCAGTGTGCCAGAGGGAGTGGAAACAAAAGGATGACTAAAAAAGAGCTTAGCGTGACAGTGATTAACCGATCGGGGTAGATGGACTGTGATGAATCAAAGTTATCTCTCAAATCTTAATAACTGGAATTAGCCCCTGATTAGATGAGTTTGGCTACAGCGGCAAGTACTTGGCTTTTTTTTTTTTTTTACTTCAAAGAATCCCCCACCCCCCAAACCTGTCCCTTTTTTTTATTAAGCACAGAAGGAAGGCGAGAAAAAAAAAAAAAAACGATGCAAATAGGCCAGTGGACGCCAGAGAGATAGACACGAACACAGAAGGAGTCATTGGAGAAAATGAAAAGATAACGCGGTTGTTACACCTGTTTTCTCCCAGTATTCAGTCATTATCAGGCCTCCTTCTCCTGTTATCTCACCTTTTCAGTTTTCTCTCCCTGCTAACATGCTCGGGGTCCAGTGGGAGGTGTCAAACTCTCCATGACAGGGTCATAATGAGAGTGGCACTCTCCCACATTTGCATATGTTTGCCTTTGTCACTGCGGTCAAGGAATGTCATGTTGAGATTCCTGCATGCTTAAGTAATGACATTTTGTCCCCACGAGAAACTTTGGTCCTTGTATCGTAACCCTCGCATGCAAGAGGGGGAAAAAAATGGAATTAGCATGGCAATCAGCTGATTCTAAAACAAATATTGCCATTTTTATCTGCTGGGAAACCTCAAAAGACTCATCTGTAGTCTGGAAGGGTTGTGTGACGAAATGATGGAGCAGCTTTAAAGGTTTATATGAGCAGAATGTCAGAACATCCCACTGTTCAGTTATCAGTTTATTTTGGGACTTTATCTTAGTGATCAATAGCAATCTTGATGAAACCATTCAGTTTGGGAGGGTTTTTAATAGAATACTCACCAATATTGCTTTGGTCTGACATCAATAGAACAAAAGAAGGAAAGAAATCAGAGAAGTAGATGAAAAAGTTGTGCGGTGTGTTTCTGACAAGGTCAAAGGAGCACGCTGTCTGTTCTTTCCAATAAACGAGCATAAACACCAAACTGGATGCCTCCCACAAGTTAATCCAAATTTTGACACCTAGTGTGAAGTAATTAGTCCCAGATGTAAATATCTGTTATGCAACAAAAGAGGCAGCAGCACTGAAACCGACAATTATCTTCTCTTATGGCGTTGGCAAAATGCTACGAGTCTAACCAAGTGGAACTGATGGCTTTTTCACGGGGCCTCCGGGCTTATTTGGTGCGTTTATTGTTTTATTTATTTATCTGTGTTTCTACCATGCAGTGCCTGAGCCCAGACAGCACTGTGGTGGAGACAGACAGGTTCATTACATGTCACCGGAGTTCAAAGTGATCCTCCGTCTGCTCTGTTTATTAAGAGGCGCTGCAGCGTCTCTAAGGTATAGTAACACTCACAGTCGCACCGCTAAGAGCAGTCCCATCTCGATGCCGGGTTTCGTCTGAGGCACTCCGGCTGCAGTGTAATGAAGAAATCAGCAAGGGATTGAGGAAAATGAACTCTCTTTCTAATACCTCCATCCGAGGCCGTGGAGCAAATAAGTGCTCCCAATAACGAGGAAAAATCAAGTTAGAGGGGATGAAACATATGTGACACGTGAAAACGATTAAGCCTTTCAGAAAAGAGCAGCAGAGAAACGCACGCAAAATCTAAATTGACTTGGACGCAGAGCGAAGACGCTCAGTGTTTATTTTCATGAATTGATTTTTCCACAAATGAGATGGAAAAATGGAAAGAAGGGGGTTTGCAGGGGAGGAAACGTGAGACAAAACAATAACCCGCTCCCCAGCCTATTTGAAATCATAAACCTACGGTGGTGAAGAGGAAGATTTTGTGGCGAGGTGGGGGGATGAATCTGCATTAAATTGGGTTGAGTCCCTGTGTCTTCTCGTTCTCACTTGCAACGCTGTAATTGGTGGAGTTGGGAGAGGGGGACTGCACCACACCAAAAACATGTCATAATGTGAAACTCCACTGAAGGTATTTTGTTTTCTTGTTGTTGTTTACCTCTTTTAAGTCTCTTTCCGTGCCCACCTTGGACTCGGTGTGGTTGTAATTAAGACAAGCTGCAGCCTCTGGTGAGTGTTAACAGAGGGACTTAGAATGGGATCACATGGTCTGCCTAATTAAAATGGACCCGGCTAGACAGCTTTTATTTATGTGCCTTCAAGACAAAATGAATGCCAGTTGCCTGCAGAAATCATTTCGGGCTGTCTTTTTGCCTGACTGTCTGCATGCGGGGCTACAATTAACCGAACATCAGCGCCAGAGCTGAGGACAACAAGAAGCTTTCATGTCTTTGGCAGAAAACCGCTTCGTGTTTCGTTTGTGTTGCATCAACTGATTTCAGTGCAATGGCCTCCACTGAACTGCATTTCACTTTTCGTAATAAACCCTGCTCGGGTTTGTCAGAGACGGCCCTGCGGGATTTGTCACTAGTTTGCCACCATCACTGTCAACTGGTCATTAAAATGAAATGAGCGTTGTTCTAAGAAGCATTTGGATGAGACGGGAACAATTTTCAGGCGCTGAACAGCTTAAGGTTCACTTAAGAAAATGTTGTGTCATCTGTAATTTGACAAAGGAAGTTGCCTGTGTGTGTTTTCCATGAATGGATGTGACAGCGACTCTGCATGAGTGGATTATGCACAAACGCTGCAGAGCTGCTTAATGTATGTTTAGTGCCGTACAGCAGAAAGCACATAAGGCAGAAAGGTCTTTGCTGAAAAATGATCCAACCTGCTTGTGAGCGCGCTGAAGCTATAAAGCTGCCCACTCCATCATGGCTCCTATCGTTGAGATTGATCAGCCTGCTCCCCTTTGAGTGATTTCCCTCTGGATTCCATGCAACGCAATTAGTCGCCTGCCGTATTTTGCCTTTGCATTGCTCTTTGACCCTCCGTTGCACATTTGAGTCAGTGCAGCACTCTGCTCTTATGAATTCTTTTTAACAGCTCCTGCATTTGTGCACCCTTCCCCCTCCCACTACTTCCCGTTCTGCTAAAGAGGATCACAGACTGCTGGCAAAAGGCCAAAATGTTGTACCTGCTAAGATGGAAAAGAGCCTTGGCCATCTACAATAGGGTTAAGATCAAAGTGTTCGAGTCTTGCAGAGACTGGCACCCTCAGCTGTGGGCATTGCAACCAAGACTCCCTGACCTCCATGGCTCCTGATGCAGGCTGAAAAACAAAAACTCCACTCCAGAAGTGATCTCCTTAAGTAAGGGTTTCCAATCCAATTTTACACAGGGAGAGTGCTTAAGATTAAAGATAGTGTTTTTATTGTGCTCTTCAGTAATAGGAGTGAAGGAAGAGATTGAAGGAAGGAAGGAGGAATAGAAAAGATGGGGGATCGATAAGAGCTGCTTTCTCCGGTTCCCTTTACTCTTCGTCAACGTTCCCATAAGATTGAGATTTAGGCGGCTTGTGGCTGCAGACCACGTTAAGGGGGGGGGGGGGGGGGGGGTAAAATTAAATT
>JAVCKU010000022.1:1971289-1992840 GCA_032273985.1 Hypsolebias coamazonicus
CGATAATCATTAGGTCAATAGACAAACAAACCCTCAACGCACTGTCTGTTTTTCATTTGGAATACTTTTTTTTTAATATTTAACCAATTACTGAAACTGTAAGATCCCCTTTTCTGTTTATACTCGGAGGTAATTGGTGCATGTTCTCTTCGCTCTGGTGAGATGAGTAGGAAAATCAGGGTGGAATGAAACAAAGACAAAGTTTAAAACATATTTATATATTAGTGTTCCCCCACCCCCCTTTTTTTATTTTTTTGCTGCTTGCTTGTGGCCTTCTGTGGACGTTAGGATGGCGTCGTAAAGATCTGTAATCAGAGTGTGTTTTCTTGCTTCAGGTGAACAATGCAACTGCACGGGTGATGACAAACAAAAAAGTGGCCAACCCCTACACAAATGGTAAGGATCCAGCTGTGTAGTCTGAAGAAATGAGCTTTCCTGACGTAGTTTTGAGTCGAGTTTTTCTCCGTTCTCAGGCTGGAAGCTGAATCCAGTAGTAGGAGCTGTCTATGGTCCTGAACTGTATGCCGGTAAGCCCTTTTACTTTTTCCTCCCCCTACCTTCCTCCACATGTTCTGCACCGTACCTGAGCCACAGCCAGTCCCAATCCGAACGCTGAATTTCTACAATCTGGTTCATCCTGTACCTACTGAACATGAAATTCCCCGTAAATCAAAGTGAATCTGAAAGCAGCTCAGATAAGCAGTGGATGATCCAAGCTGCTCTGAGTGGCTGAGGGAGCCTGAGCCATTGTTTGTGCAGTGTGCAACTGTAAAGCTGGGGCGAGAAAAAAAAAAAAAAGATTTCAAGAGCAAGCGCCCCTGCAACTGTTATCAGATTGTGGAGGCTGCTGCTGTGGATGGATTTGCCAAGTGCGCCAGATTGACTTTTACAGAGCTAACCGAATAAGGGAGATTGAGTGAGCGATATTGTTGGCACCCACCCTGTCGAAGGCCACTATTCCTTCTGGTCTCAGTAATGGAGGAATGAGATGAGCTCAGTGGGGTTTTCCCTATCTCTCTCTGCCTCTGCATGCCAGCTTTATTGCTGTATGTTATATGAACCCTTTGCATTTTAATGAGGGGGAAATGGTACTATTTCATTTGGAAGAAGTGCTGAGCACATCGCGCCACTTTAACGGCTTTCCTTTCTGCTCATTAGACTAAAATCTGTTCATTCCCCGGACAGCTTTACGGCGAACCTCTAAATAACTGTCCATGACAGAAAGCAGTCATCTATCATTTTTATTTCATCCCCAACCCCTCACCCTCTCCAAGCCTCCTCCTCTGCCTTCCACTCACCTCCCCCCCACCCCCACCCCCCCAACGCTACTTTGGTTTCGGCATTTTCCCCGAATGATTATTTATGCACACAAATGCGCACACCTCCCAGAGTGTTGCACTTAGAGTCTCAAACAATTGCATTTTGACACAACTGGGGGAATTTTTTGTCCAACCCAAAGATCTGAGTGTTATGTAACTCACATAAACATCCATTTTGCTGCCCTACATGTGTGCACAAACCACAAGCACCTGCTCTGTTGTCTTACGCTCAGACCAGTGCATACCAGCACACAGAAAGATAACCTATGTAGAATACAGACACTAATACATGTCTCCTCTTTCATGCACGCTTTTTCCATTTCACACTCACACACACACACTCCCCAAATCATCTCATAAATCAGAGGGAGTGTGGTCCACCACTCCAGGCAGGGGAAGCAGGAGGGGTTGGGTGATTTATTGGCTGCTAATTTTTCAAGTCGTCTTGACATGGCGCTGGAGTTTGCCAAGCCTAAACGACAACATATGCTTGCCAGCTGGGAAGATGGGAAACATAAATAAGAGATACATTTTTGAAACAAAACCTTACTAATGTGCAGAAACAGTTATTACTGTTTTTATTAAAAACAGAACCCAGATCTGGACTTTGAACGTTATGTTCTTCTCTGCATTACAACCCAAAAACATGTTGCAGAATTTAGGACGTATTCCAAAATCATCATAGTTATAGTTAATATACTTGCGGTGGGAGTAAAATAGGATATAAAGGCGATTAATCACTGTTTATCAGTCCTCATTTCTGTGCAGGAGATCAGTGAAATTGGGAGCCATAAATCCTGGCTCGCTGACAGCACACTTCGTCTCCATTCGTCCTGGCGCTACAGGTTTATTGTCCTCAAAACCCATTCAGGAGAATGACGGATGAGAGCCTCACGCTGGCTCCCCACTCTTAACCTCTTCCAGGGTAAATTGGCTCCTCCTCCTGATGGCGGAGGGGAGTGGAGAGCACTGCTCGGGCCTGCAGACCCAGCCCCTGACTCCAAATCCTCCTTCGACAGAGGGTTTCCAATTAAATGAAAGGACTGGTAATGCAAGTAAGAAGTGGCACAAATCACGGTGTGCAGGGGCTGATAGGGAAACAGTGTCTGTGCTTACCTTTCTCCTGCTTTAATGTGCACTAATGTGGTCCCAAATTTCATAACTCATATAGATCACTACATGTATTGATTGAGCAGCCACATGAAGCTTTGATTCATGTGATGTGTGTGTGGATAAGATTAATTATCTGAAATTAAAACAAAGCAGATGCAGGTGCTAATTTTACATGAAAACATGGGGGAGGGGGTGATTTAAATAAGTAAGAAATAGCCTGTGAGGCAGATCTGCATGCAGTGCATAATGCACTGTTTAGCTCATCTTAATATAATTGGGAAACTTTTCTTCATTACTCTTGTTGGAGGTTTCAGCTCCGCAGACAGCTGTCACTTAGAAATGCTGTCATATGGCCACCCCCTCAGGCTACCACTCAGAGGCTCTTCTCTGCAGCTAATTCCAATGGAGACAGGAGATGAGTAGTTTTTCCACTTACCAATTCATATTTTCTGTTACTACGGTGGAGTTTTCTTGAGGACTCATGAAAAGCTACCAGCTGTGTAAATGACAGAAAAGAAAGGCTAATTGCCGTCTTAATATATGTAGACAGATCCTCTTATTGTTGGAGTGTACTTTAGGGGGATAATTAAGCTCCAGACTCTTGATTAGATTAAACTGTTTTTGGTCCCCAGTGTGTGGATTAAATGCTCATGTATTGGAGCAGGAAGTGTTAGAAAGATCAACCTTGTGGAAAATCAGATCTTTCTTTATGGGGGCTGGTTATGACCCCATCATTGGCACAGAGCTGGATTACCCCAGGTCCAACTGGCTCTGCATGTATTGAGCTTCTTTCAAGTTGACACATATGACATATGAGGTGCCGTGTGACCCTGCCGCCCTCCAGCACATAACTCATATTTTCTCCAGCACCCCTCCCGGAAAAGGTATTTGACTTTGGTGGCTAGACCAGGTTTGTGCTCTCGTACGCTGCCGCTGTTGTTGCTTCTCACGCGCTTACTAAGGTGTGACAGTGCCTTTGATTTATGGGTTATTATTGAAGCAGTGTAGCCTATCGCCAACTCATTATGAGTTTACGTTCACATACATCACTGCATGCAGTTTGCATACAAATTTTCAAAAAAGAAAGGAAGAAGCACTTTTTTGGGGGGGATAGGGAACAACAAACACCTTAGAAAAAAGGTTTGTATTTGCCCTTTAGCAACTGCACTCTCAGGCTACCACTGTTCCTAAAAAAAAAAGACTAATTTAAATGTCAAGGTCAGCGTTATAAATCACTCGAGGGAGAAAAGGGGACACCCTGTAAGTCCAGATCGTGTGCTGGTACACTGGCAGTAAACAAGGTGCCCTGCATGTTAGAAAGTGGGTGCAGCGGGGTATGTGGGCGTCACCTGGCCAAATGAGATGCAAAGTTTGAATATGTGTCTGGACTCACTAATGGAGCGTGATGCTAATAGCAAAATACATTAAACCCGACTCTCTGTTTTTAAAAGCGCCACTACTCAGTTTCCCTGTCAGCTTTATTGAAGCAGCGGGGCTGGAGTGTGCATTGTTCTTTATGGCGCTCACTGGCTGAACCAACTGTGGGGTCAACGCCACAAACACCAAACAGAATCCGCTGCTTGAGCATGTCTATTAGAGATTCACCGAAAACATACCATGGAAGTGATGAAGGGAGGGTCTTTCCTGGAGATGAAGAATATTGCAGCACATTTTTTTCCCCATGGACTTGACATTGGGGGGTGGAGGAAAAACTGGAAGGAATGAAGGCGATTACAACTGGAGGAAGAGTGGAGGCCAACTTAATCATGCCTAGAGATCAGTGCTTGTATGCACCTCTGCAGCCTGTAATCAGACAGACACAGGACTGATTGAAGGTTAAACAGTGACCTGACGTTCACATAAGCTCTCCTCTAATCTTGCCGTGATCATTTTGTTGGACCAACACATCCCGCCCTGAACTCATCCAGCAGCAGCTGGTCGAACAAGGTTTAGAGCTGCGGTTTAATCTGGGCTGGATTGCCTTGAGGAAGTTTTCATCACCCAGTCAGATTGTTCAACAATCACATTCCTCTCATCTACAACACCTACAAGCACCCTCTTCTCTGCCAGCCCATCGGTTGTAAACTATGCAAAAGCCACGGTGCGAAACTAGTGATATTGCATCCATTACCTGCCTGGACTTCAAGGCTGCCCCCCCCCCGCCAGGTATAAGGGAAGGATGCGTACAGCAAATGTGGATCCTTGCTGAGTACGGCACAAAGCAGCGAGCTGGGAAAGGGGAGAGTGCTCGATGAGGCGCACCTAGAAAAGATTAAATCTATTGTTTCCTTGTCTTGCGCATAATGCATTCTGTCATAGGGAAAGCAGTGCCACACGTCTCTCTCTAATGTATTCTGTCATAAGGTAAGCAATGCCAAGTCGAGGATGTTCTCTGAAAGTCTTTTTTTCTTTTCTTGTGTTTTCTCCCTCCACAGTAACAGGGTTTCCCTACCCTGCCACAGGCGCTACAGTGGCCTACAGGGGTGCCCACTTGCGGGGACGGGGACGAGCTGTGTACAACACATTCCGCACAGCTCCGCCACCCCCACCGATCCCTGCGTATGGAGCGTGAGTATTAATTCTCTTAACTGCAGTCTAGGTACCACAGCGGGCATTACTGTGACCGCAAAAGAGAAATATAGAGTTTGTATATGAACACTGAAACCAACACTTTTTTTTTAATGTGGTGGTCAAAATCTTTGAATATATTTAGCTAATATAACAGAAAAAACAACTGAATCTTGTATTCATCTGCTATCCTTTATGTTTTTTATTGGTATTGTTGACAAAGCCGGGGCGAGAGCTGAGATAGTGTATTAATAGTCAGATCTCAGTGGACTGTGACCAGGGTTTGTACTGATCTCTGAGCTGGGTGCAGCTTAACACTCACCTCTTATCAGCAGCTGCCTGTGTGGTCAGAGGAGAGGTCTGACGAAGGCCGGCTGAGTGCCCGGTGTAGCTGTCTTATCTGTGATTAGATCTGGATCCGTCTTACTGCAGGACGACTCGCTGCTGAAACCAGGACTAGAAATCCCTCCCTCCCACTTCATGGCCCCCTTGGAACTGATGGCAGCTGTTTGATTTATAAGGCAGAGTCATGTGACGAAGCTGCTTCCACTGCTTCCTCTTGTCCTCTTCTTCTCTCTACACAACCGCTGCAGCAGCTGGAAAGACAAACAACTTTAGCAGAGCAGAAAATTGGACAGGGAGCTGAAACGGTTGCACCTTTCAGTTCAACGTGTCATACATTATTTGTGATACAGTGCACTGATGCTGCCAAAAGCTCACTCTCCAGACGCACGGATTGTAAGAATGGCCCAGGTTGAGGTTCAGCAGGCTCGACCAAATCTAACTTTCCTTTCTTGTTCTACAATTTCACAGTGTGGTGTATCAAGATGGCTTCTACGGTGCCGAGATCTATGTAAGTACAGTTGACTCTTCTTCGTCTTCCCCGCTTAGATGAAACAGAAGTAAAGCAGACAATAGATTCAGCCCAGGAGACAAAAAAGTGATCTCCTCAGCCCCCAGCTTTCACTCAGCCTTGCTGCCAAGCTGGCGTCGATTAGCCCCCTGTCTAGTGTGCCAAGAAACCCAACAACAAAATTTAAAACCCCCTCAGCTCCTCCCTCCTCTCCCTTTCTTGCTATGATCTCAGACTTTGGCAGAAAGATGGACTCTGACTCAGTGTCCCATGTCAAGTTAGGTCATTTACTCCTTCAGATTTGTCTGGGTTTGTTTAGGCCTCCCCCCTCTGTCCTATTTTGTGTTCACTCAAGAGGTCTTGGCTGGGATATCCCTGCCTGTCCCAGGGGGGTCTGCACAGGCCTGAGTGGAGCCAGTTCCTCCCAGCCACCACCGTGAGGGAGATAAGAGGAGCAGCAGATAAAGGGATTTGCCATCCCGCTGGATGTGTCCATGTAGGCAGGGTCACATCGGGGGCTGCACGTCGCCTTTGACAGAGAAGAGCATGAACGCAGTGGAGATAATGTTGAAATCACCGCGCTGCCCCATTTTGACATCAGTCCAAACGTTTGAGCGTGCGGGGGTGTAATTTGTTTCTTTGATTTTAGTGTTTTTTTTTTTTTTTTTTTCCCTGTCCTGCTCCAACAGTGAGATGACAGTAGTCTCAGCAGCAGAAATAGCTGCTTCTCACTTTCACCATGAAAGAAGCTGGTGACTGGGACTGAAACACTAAGCCCCATAATATATGGCTTACACACCAGCCCACATGATAGGACAATATTTCACTGGCTTTTATTGCACAGACACCCACCATCATAGAATAGATCTGGGCTGTGCACTGAGTGATGTCTGTCTTGTTCAGGCACCTCCAGCTAAGTCCTGTATACACCGATATCTCTTGACCAAGGCCTGGCTAGGTTGATTCATCACTCACCCCATCAGCCCAGCCTCCAGGACTTCACTGCTATTAGCTTAGGAGATGACTACCTCACTGCTTCAGACTGGCTGAGTCTGCATGAAGCTCTCCAGTGACCAGGTGGAAGCTGTCCTTTATCTCCCAGTGTCCTGAACAATCATTCAGGGCACGCTGAAATGCTGTCAAATGCAGCTGGATGATATCTGAAAACGTGTATGTATGCAAATATAAATATATACCAGCAAGATTGCATATGCTAATACATATGCATGCCCCGTCATGTGAAACACGTGCATGCACACATACATGATTGCGCTAACACATACTCGCCATGACAAAATAACAAATGTGCTGCACTGCCGTGTGCGGGATTTGACAATGTGGTGATTTATTGGCCCCTGTTTGTTCGGGCTGTTGCTGTAATCAGCACAGTCCCAAGGCGTGCCTGTCCCACAGGAAGTCATCTGCCTCGAGTACTGTGACTTCCTGTCCCTCTGGAAATCCATGTCAAGAATTAGAAGGTTGGGATTGAATCAGCACAGAGGCATGAATCTGCCTTTTTGTTTTCCCCACGTGCAGATCAGGGCCCAGGTTCTCAATCGAACAACTTCACCCTCAAGCTTAAAAATGAATGAAAGCATGCATTATTAAAAGCCACCTATCTGCTGCATGGACACAGATGGGCACACACTCCAGTGGCACTAATAGAAAAACAGTAGGCGAACAGCTTCATTTTTCAAAGAGAGTAATAGCAGCACTCCACAATGAGGTCTTTAATTCCTTTCCCACTCCGGCAAATGAACACAGCAGTCCTGACTCCCCAACGGTCCAACTGTCTTCTGCCTTGGTACTTCATTTGGGAACCGGGGGGGTCGTGTAAAGTGGGGGAAAAAAGCTGTTCTTTAATAATGTAGCAGCAAAAAAAGTCCTCAGTCTAAAAATGGGCTGGATTTGGGGAGTTGGCTCACGTGGCCTTTAGTGATGCTGCTACTCGAGCAAGTTGCTTCTCAGGACATCATTTATTCGCCCGTTGCCACCTCCCTCCAAACACCATATATCAAACAGCACCCTCTGGTGTCTCTGAGGAAACCTGCAGATAACCAAAGTGCTGTGCAGTGACATTTAACTATTAAGGCAATTTAAAGCTCATTGTCTATATCGTTGTTTTCTTGCGTGTGCGAGTTCTAACCTTTTCCTGTGCAGGTTGTGTTTAATCACTAATTAATACTCTGGTATTTTAACAGGGTGGCTATGCAGCATACAGATTTGCCCAGCCCACCACCACCGCTGCTTACAGTGACAGGTGAGAAGCTCTCTCAATCAGGAAGAATGCAGTTACTGCATATTAAATGTGCATAACTTAAAGGTTCTGGGTATGCAAGGAAAAACGGACCGCCGTGAAATATTCAATTTGTTGCAGGGTCCTTTTCATTGACAACAGAACCTGGATTATACAATCCAACAAACTTGATGTTTTGCACTAATGCTTAAGGAAAAATGCATCCTGCATTAACAACAGGAAGAAGGAAAGTCTTATACAGATGCGTAAAATGTAGGATAAAATGATAGAAACATCTATCTAATGTTGAACAAAGCTATCTTTGGTAACGGGAACTTTACTGAGTGAAGCAGAAAAAGTTGAGGAGCAGGGAAGGGCGGCTTTCTGCTTCATGTAATTAGAGTTTTTGTAACAATAAGGAACGTGTCTACGGGCCAACATGCAAGTGATGAATGGTGGCTGCTTCCTCAGCATTTTACAATATTCTGTGAAGGTTATTTAGGGTTCCTGAGGTTTTCTTGCTCTAATTTTATCTTATCCATTAGGCATACCACATATTCTTTTTTAGCTCGGAGCTAAAGAACACCAGCACACACACAAAAAACTGCACTAACCTTGTTGGACTCGATGAGAAAAGCAGTGATATGTCGTGACTCTCTGCTACTGATGGGGGAGTGGGTATATCACTGTAGTATTTATGAATGGCCTCAGGTCTATGAGAGAAGAGGGGACGGGGGTGGCTGGACCAGGAGGTCTTTCACTGCTGAGTGATGTCAGTCTGGTCCAGGTGTGCTCTTTTTGAGGAGGCATCGCTGATTCATTTCGGCCCCTGAAAGCTGTTGTCAGCCAGGATCTGGGCTGGTTTAGGAATCTAATCTGGAAAGGATTGAGCATGTCACTTGTGATAACATACACCCTGCCCGAGAGCCTGGAGATTATATCAATAATGTAAGATTTATCAGACACTCGCTGCGGCTCAAATTATGAGCAGCCGTGCTCGGAGAGAGCAGAAATTGGACAGCAGCTTCATTTTTTTCTTCTTCCTCTGAGTGATTTAATCCCTGTTTTTCCCTGCCCATACTTTTCTCTGAGATTTAATACATCTCACACAAAAGTTGTTTGTTTTGTCCTTTTGAATAAGCGGCCGTGCCCTTTGGATCAATAGAAGTTTGTATCGTTTCAACAAACACCTCATCCAAAGAGCAGCCAGCCAGTCAGAAAAGAGATCTCCAGGATTCTGGCAGGTGTGTGAAAATCTCACCGGCTACATTACCAGAGTCTTTCGAGTAACTTAGAGTTCAGACCAGCGTGTGGGATGTGTCAGAGGGGCCAGTCAGTGCCGTGACACTGTACAAGGTGGTTTGAACCGCCGCTCGTCACTGTGGTGAGAACTATTTTGTGGACACATTTTCCTTAGAGGGCTGGTGGGATTTGATGCTCACTGAAAATAAAAGCACCACAGAGACTTACCCAGACCATCTCATGGTACCAGTTTCCTTCCCAAACAGCCTTCGTGATGTCACGTTCTACTTGCTGACATTGGGTGCCACCGGACTTCAATGGGCAGAGCTACATTGACATCACATGCAACTCACTCAGAAAACACCAACGTTGTACATCTCATTGTTTCCTTTGGGAGAATTTCTTCCCCTCTCCACTTATGTTTATTCCTGGTTGATTTGATGCCCTCAGTCCTTGGCTGGGTGTGTCTTATCTTCTGTGTGCAGACCTTCATTTGCAAGCAAACACTGAAAGGAAAAAAAAATGAAGGAAAGTAAATAGAGGAATATGTGAAGTGGAATAAATAAATAAATAAATAAATAAGGCAGACACATCTTGTCTTGTCTTGGAAGGAAATTGGAAGGATTAGTTCCAAACCAGCAACAATGAAAAGACAAGGGCATGGACCCAGTGTGCAGCCTGGGCAAACAAGCTCAGGGGGGAAGACCAAACCCTCCAGCACCAGCTGTGTTCTCCGTTTGCATCTTTCTCCTCCTGCCCATTACCTGTTTCATCCACCTAATCCAGATGACAACAAAAAGACGAGTATAATTCGCCGACCTGTGAACCGTGATGCAGGAGGCCGAGGCGATCGTTGATTGTGTTGGAAACTCGATGGGTTACACACATGTATAACTGTTGTGTTTTCTGCGCCTCTTGTCATGCAGCTATGGCAGAGTCTATGCAACAGCAGACCCTTATCACCACACGATTGGCCCTGCTGCCACGTACAGTGTGGGGACCATGGTAAGTGTGAGCGCCGCCTGTTCCCGTCTCCACCATCATGACACCAGCAAGCACACACTCTACAATAAAGACCAGAGACTTTAGTGGCCTCTGGTTTTTATTTACATATTTTTCATTAATTTAGTTTTTCTCATGCTCTCTGGCACACCCTAGTGGAGATGAGCAGTAGTGTGACTGCCTGGCATGTTTGGACATTTTTAGTGCAGTAAGTGAATGTTCTGCTCACAAGCATTACTGATCCGATACTAGCTCCTCGTGCAACGAGAATGATCACCGCAGTGTTTTCTGTTCCATTTGAACTCAAACGTTATGTTCATTTCTCATCATTCAACTTGCTGTTCAGTCAGTTAGATCCTTTGTTTTTTTTTTCCATTCCGCCAAACTTGAAGGGACAAAGTTCAAACGTTAATGTCTGTTTTTAGCTAGCTTTTGCAGCTACTGTAACATCAAAGATGAAAAGTGATGATACCGGTAAATTAATAATAAAAAAAAAGGCATATTGTTTTGAAAGTTTCTCTTTGGTTTTGTTTTTTGACCATGAGGGGGAAGGACTGGGCTCACAGACCAAACCCAGAGATTAAGGACCATCAAACGCATGCAGCAGCGTGCCGTGGGACATAAATGAGAGAGCGAGACAGAGAGGGAGGGCGAGCTGTCTCACCCTCCTCCTCTGCCCACAACCTTGATCGGAGGCGTGCTCTTTGCTTGAGAAATGACTCAAATTTACAATTCCGGCATGCATGCGAGTCTTAAACAACAAGAAAACCTAAAGCTTTCAGTTCCCCGGTGCAGCTGCTAGCTAAAAGCTTTCATTAATTAAGACTTTTCTTTCTCCCTCTTCATTTACTTAATTAAAAAAAATGTGCTTGAATGTTTTTTATTCTTTCTTCTTTTCCCTCCAAATTTCCTTCCATTTCTCTCACACCTAAATCGTCCTCTCAATGAAAATAGAAAACGGGACCTGGCCCCTAAAAATATCAGAGCTAATTCTGTGTGTGTTGGGAGCTTGGGAGCTAACAAAGACTTGGAAGTGTGTGTGGGGTGTTAAACAAAAAGCGAGGCTACAGGGGGACACTGTGCTGAGGCCAACATCTAATAAAGTCCAGAGCTAAAGAGAAATAAGCAATTTGGTTCCTAATTCTTTAATCATATTTGATTAATGCTTCTCCAGCAGAGTTGTCCTTTTTTGCATTTAAAAGCTGTATAATAATTAGTTCCTCTGAGGATGAGAAGTCTTTACTCACTTTCAGCTTGCAGACGTATCTTATATGAATAAAAGTTTCATGCAAGCAAGATGACTCCCTGAAAAAAAGGGCAAAATTAGCCTTTGAAGACGTGCGGTGGCCTTTTGAGTTTCACTTTCTAATTGAAACAGAAGCACATAGGTGTGAAAGGAGGGACT
Source organism: Hypsolebias coamazonicus (assembly GCA_032273985.1). Classification (NCBI taxonomy): domain Eukaryota; kingdom Metazoa; phylum Chordata; class Actinopteri; order Cyprinodontiformes; family Rivulidae; genus Hypsolebias; species Hypsolebias coamazonicus. The sequence continues at coordinate 1,983,028 of JAVCKU010000022.1, forward strand.
GTGTGTGTGTGCATGTGCAGGTGTGCATGCGTAGGCCCACTTGCATGCTTTATGTGTCTCTGCCCTAGATATCTTGAGCATGGTGCTAAATCTAAGGGCTAATATCCTGTGGTGATTTGCCCCTGCAGAAAGGTGCAGGCACCTCTGCGAGACATGAAAAGGAGCTGTGATTAAACCTCGCTGAACTTATTCTGCTTTTGGGTGAATGTCTGATGTTTTTACAGCCCTGCAAGAATTGATTTATTCTAGCAGAAAATAATATATAGAAATAATCATATTCCCCCCTTTTAATTATTGCAATTAGAAGCAATAATCAAGCCCAGGACTAGTGTTTATATGATTCTCATTTAAGTGTTTTTATGACTAATAAAAATTGCACCAGACTAACTAGAACTTGACCAACCCTGTTCCTAACACACACTCAGTGTCTAAGCAGTCAGGTAATCAATTCAGCAAAAAAAAAAATATATATATATATTGGCTTAAATATATCAAACTATCAATCTGCTTCATGACCGTCCATAAACAGCATGTTATTTCAACATGAAAAGTCAATAACTTTAAAGGAAGGAAATTTGTGGAGAAAGAGAATCCAAGGAAAGCTGTCACCTGAATACTGATTGGTACTTTTTCATCTTTGATGTTGCAGGCTAGCCTATACAGAGGAGGGTACAGTCGCTTCACTCCCGACTAAAACAAACAAAAAAAAAACGAGAAAATAGAGAAAATAACCCAAAAAAAAAAAAAAAAAAAAAAAATCTATCTTTAAAAGATAAAACAAAGACTAACAAAACAAGTGAACACCCAGTCCTTGGTGGAGAGCTAAATCAAACAAAAAGCTTCCAGGTCCACATGCTGAGCCCCTTTCCTGACACCCTCCCAAGCAGATATTTCTACAACAACCTCTTTGATGTCATCATTGGTCTGCTCTTGTTTTGTATTCATTTTTGTGCTTCTGGTTTTCTTTTGGGAACTTTTATGCACATGTGCATTATCTCGATTGCTGTATATGGGTGCTGTGTCACCATAACCAATGTGAGCCTACTGCAGCACGCATGATGCATGCTCAGAGGTGTGTGTATGCAGCTGCTGTCATCTGACTAAGAACATACTGGGACGTTTCTATGTTAAAAACACACAGGACAAGCAGGAATCGGGTTGATGCTGATCAGCATCCTGTTTAATTCACTTTCTAACCTTTAGCCCTCGTGGAACCTGTAGAAATTCACAGAACAGCCCGGTGGTTCTTAGCTCAAAGACAGCACTGCTCTGATTGCTCTGTTTTTTTGTTTTTTTTTCCTTTTAACATTAAAGTGTCCAACTGTTGTGCACTTGCAGTGGAGCCTTACAAGCTGTACAATGTGGAATGACAGCATGCAGAGTAAAGGGTCACAAAGGCCAGATTTCACACTGCTCAAGTGGCGGCCAAGTCTCCTGCAAATCCCTTTATATGCGACTCTGCAGCAGCAGTTAGGGTTTTGGGGTAAATGTAACGCTGGCAGGGTTGTGTTCAGAGACAACCATCGTATAAGCACAGCCAAAGGTAAATGTTGCGGATGAGCATTTGCTTTTCCCACTGGCAGCTTAAAATCACATTTCTTCTCGTGCTCAGTGGTATTTTTAATAATTTACAGGAGCGATTGGGAGCGAACACAAACCAAATGAAGCGTTCATTTTAAGCTGCCTACAACTGCTCCAAGGGTTGCTGTTCTTTCATTTGACCTTGTTCAGTAAATGTCTTTTCTCCGAGCTAAAGCGATAATCCTACAAAGATCAGTTTTTCTTACGCATAATAAGGCTCTTCAGCAACCACAGTAGACATTATATTCATATTTGAAAAGTTCTCCCAATAACGCATAAACAGAACCCTAGGCCTTCAATCGATGACGCTCTACAGTAGAATTTTATGCACAAAAATTGTAGGAATTTGTTCTAAAAGCTGCAGCTATTGCACAATTATAGTTCTGTTGTATGTGTAAATGCAGTTTACATGTGAAGTTTATTGTATTTATAGCAAAGGTGCAAAATATGACCATTTTATTAAATAATAAGTAGCAACTGTAGCTTGTAAATAAGATTTATTAGAACGCTGGATTATAGTAGAGCAATTAGACGAGTCATTTTGATGCTTTTTGTTTTGTACGAGTCAATTTTTGAAGTTGCAACGTCAAAATAGGCCTGTCGCGATAAACAAATCAATTAATTGCATGATCTATCATCTCTCTCTTTTTACTGAAGACAATGGATGACAAAAGGCTCAACTCCTGTGCTCTTCACTGACCCCTCCCTTTCTCTTTAAAATCAATTTTAACCATCCAAAATTGTGTTTTTGGCTCATTAAATGCAGCTAAGCAATGAGCTAAGCTAATAGGCTGACCTTGGGGGAAAAAACTGTCTTGTTGAAGCTTCAAAAGTCACAGCTGAAACCCATGCTTTGTGTAAAAAGTTTTTTCTCTGCAAAAAGAAGCTGAGAACTTGTGTACTGATTTATTAAAAGCTTTGTGTAAAGGGCTCAAACTACACCAAGCATTTGCCATTTTGAGAGCCGAAAAAATGAAGGAGATACAGCCCATGTCATGTCAAGGGGGCTCCCTTCCATTTTTCTTAGAGACGCGCTGCTTTCCCCCTTACTATCCATCCTTTAGTTCAAACTGTCTTAGACTGACAACCAGTGGTCAAAAAAGATACTACACACAAAATGAACCAACATTTTTTCCTAAATTTGACAATAATTACTAATTGTCGTCAAATTTCAAACAATATTATCGTTTATCGCAATCATTTCTGAGACAATAAATCACTCAGCAAAATTTGTTATCGTAACAGGCCTACTTCAAAATGTGACAGTTTTAAATATTTTAGTGTGAAGTAGCTGTGCACGTTGCAGCGTAGCCGTGTTCATCTGCAGCCTGCATTTCCCCAAACGACGTAGAGCGCAGAAAGGTCCCGTATGAAGTGGATTTGCAGCAGACGCAGTCACGTCTCCTCACCAGTACACAGCAAGAGTGAATCTGCACTCCAGCTCCTTTTCACATCGACTCACATGCACGGGGGGGGGCTGGTGAACACAGTAGAGGGCTGTTCTTCTACAAGTCACTCGTATCTTTTCTTTAAGCATTGCACAAGATGTTTTACCTCAGGACAAACTAACTGAACTTCACAAAGTAGAATGCAGAGCTACTCATCCTCAGCAGGCAGGACAGTTTAGTTTCTAAAACAACCAGCAGGTTTGTCCTCTTTGCGACACCTCACTCCTCGAGGAGCTGATGTACGATCTTTGTTTGAGTGGAGACCCCAAGAGAGGATGATAAAATAAGACTGTACTCTATTATATAGATAGACATATACTGTATAACACACTTTACACACAGAAGTACGGGACGATACTTTAAAAAAAGGCACCTAGACATTCAAAGATGTGATGTAGGTGTGTTTAGAGAGCAGCAGTGCTCGCCTCCTAGAAAACATTCAGTCGTTGCATCGGCTATTATCTGTGCTACGTGAGTTGGATTTTAAAGAAGTTCTCTGTGTAGCTACTGTTAGCTGTCAAAACCTTAGTGCAGCTATGGAAACTCAAAGCTATTACCAATACTATTTCATTTAAATGTACTCACAGAAGTGTTTGTGATCTTTAAAAAAATAATGTTTGTTGCACTTTTTTTCCCCAACCCTTTCTGAAATGTAACATATTTATGAAAAATCTCATACAGCTAGTCATATTTAGTCAAAATGTAAAATGATAGAGTAACGTATTAAAAAAAAAAAAAAGAAAATTAAAACATTATCTCACGAGTCAAGAAAAAAAAAAAAAGTTTAAAATGACTTTGTTCTTCCTTTTCTATGCTAGTATGTATGCTCCACAACATTTGGAGTTTTTATAAGACGCAAAACTAACTTCCACAATTATTTTCTATCATTTGCAAATGAGAGTTTCTCATCTAAACTGTGCAGCAGAGTAAACGAGTGTGTGTTCGGTTAGTGATCACCATTAGTCAGCTAGACTTGAATGAGATACATTTTATTTTGTTCGTTTTTCGATCTGAATGTGTGTGCCTATGTGCTCTATACAAACACATATATGAACATATTTAAATATGCATCAGAATGTTTGACTGTTTGATGGAGGAGGAGGGAACGCAGCGTGCTAGCATGCTGCCGTTAGCCAACAGGTTTGGATGACGTCACTCCCAGTCCCTGTAATGACATCACAACATCCACACTCTGACCTCAAAGAAACCAGCAGCAGCAAACTCACTTTTTTTTACACTTCAACTCTGAAGCACGAGTATCAAACTCCAGATCATAACAGGACAAAAATAAATGCACAATCAATTATTTTACTGGTAAAGATGAATTTGTCAGGTGCTGCCAAGTGTGAATGTGACGTGTTATTTCCTCAGCTAAACAAACTATATATAGTATATAAATTTTATTTTAAAAAAGTGTTACATTAATGCCCTTATGTTTTAAAAATGGCTTTGACTTTGACTACCATAATTCATTTAAAATATCTTGAGAAGATTGTTGTATTGAACTGGAGCTAAATAAGTAAATGTGAATGAAGCCCATTTGAGCATCAAAAAAATTTAATCAGATTATCTGGACAGATGCTTCTTGGTTGAAACTAGGGATGCACAATTATATCGGTATCAGCCGATACTAGCGATAAAGATAAATACCGTATTAGAAAAAAATCACTCAACAATATAAAAGCCGCTGTTTTTGTATGAAACCCCAGTAACATGCCTGCAGCGCCAGCACAGCGTTATGATGTCACGCACGCTGTTGAGTTTATATTTGTCAAAATTTACAAATTTGCAGTTTGAGTGTTATTGTGTTAGAGAGAGTAAACGTCATGAATAAATTTGACAAGTTGAAGTGTTGCATCATTTTCAGCCCCTTTTTTGGGCATCTGCATTTGGTAGCAGGCCAAATTGACAAAGACCAAGCAGAATAATGTAGCAATTTAATTCCACAGCTCTAGGGAAAAGTATTGGTATCAGTTATCAGCCAAATACTTTTTTTTTTTTTTTTTACTGTATAAGTCACACCTTTTTACATAAATTTGCAAGTCCTGCAACTAATACAGTGAAGCAACTTATTTATGTTTTTCCCCATATTTATAACCCAATTTTTGGCTGAGATCTGACGATTTCATTCATTCTGCCATGGAAAATATTGAACACTACCATTTTCCGTCTCTACAGGGCCCTCGACTAATATGGCAAGCCAAGTGTGTCATTAATAGGCAAAAGTGGCTATTAATGAGACACTTGGCTTGCCATTGCAAGCCACCTTTGTCTCGCTCCAGAACTCCTGAAGCAAAATGTAAAATCAGCTGCATTTTGCTGCGCCACCCAGGCTAAATGCAGCTGATTTGACCATTAAAGTGTGTTTATTAAGGAAAAGTTCAACTGAGACACACCTTTACTATAAAGTCGAGCAAACAAAATTGTTTTTAGGTGGTTATCTTGTTAAATTTCAAATGAATGGACAGCGAGTTGCCCTCTGCGCATTCATGTTTCCGTGTATCGGCTTTTGAAAATGCAGCTGATTTGACCGTCAAGTGCATTTATTAAGTAAAAGTGAGACTGAGACACACTTTTACCATAATTTTGAGCAAACAAATTATTGTTGTTAATTGTAAATCTTGTTAAATTCTTGTTAAAGTCCTCCCATGCACGCTTCCGTGGTCGCCATTTGGCAGCCAATCGATTTTTGGCACAATACCGGCCCACGTTTCTGGGATGTCAGTGGTGACGCATAATAGATGTGATGTATACGTCAAGTGATGTATTTATGGAGTTTTTCACTTAATTAGTCATATCTGGACTGATGCGACTTATAGGGCGGTGTGACGTGTATGGGGGAAAATACGGTAATTAACTTTTGAGAGTCAACTCGATTTAAGATGGCTACCACAACTAACCAACCTAAGCAAACAAAAATGGCTTTAACTCAGTCTATTCAACACTCACTGAGCTAAAATTTAATGTGACAGAAGTTGAGCCATTCACAACAAGTTATCTGGAGTACTAACAGAGCACACAGGATCTTTACTATCAAATGACCCCGAGTAGATTATACTTAAAGTTTTGATCAAAACAGCTACAACTTTAATTTAAACAGATCTGTCTTAAATTTCCAACAGCCAAGTAAAAAGTGATTTGGGGCTGAAGGCTTTAAATGGAAGAAGGGCCGGACTAAAAACACCATAAAACAAGACCATCGTTAATTAACCTATAACAGTTTATGCCTCCTTTTTATGAAAGTTTATGTTTTAATAATCAACGGAAACCAAAGCTGTGACTGAAAAACATTCAATCAGCTGCACAGTCTGAGCTCAAGCGCGTCAGCTGGTTGTTGCGTTGCCGTCTTGTGAAAGTTTGGTGCACCTTCAGGGCAGCACAGACAGGCTTTCATTGTCAGACGACAACATGTGACGCGACACTTCAACATGCGTGTGTTCAGCTCTCATATCTGTTAACTATCGGCTCAGAAGTGATGCACGCCACAGTGCAGAAACCTCTTTCCATTGAGCAAAACAACATCTAAATAAATTATAATCCTTGTGTTTTTCTGCGTGTGCGCGTGTGTGTGACAGTTCAAAAACTAGAACATAATCTAGTTTGATCAGGAGGTCAACATGGGGATAACTGCTTAGGGCATGGCTCCCATTACACAAACATAATCCGTATTTGGACTTCTTGTAAACCTCATGTGTGAACATTTCACACACACACACACACACACACACGCACATTCGTGTTTTTACTACAAAGTGAGGACCAAGTAAAAATCCTGCAGAGTGAGGACCACTAGTTCTGAACCACTTAGAAAGAGTGTATGATCAATTTTGGACACTAGATGTCACCCACACACTAAACCCTCACTCAGATATTGCAGAACAGCAACATTCTGAAAAAAGATTTTAACCAGCAAAGTGAGAACCGATTAGTGTGTGAAAAAAGATTTTAACCAGCTAAGTGAGAACCGATCAGTGTGTGAAAAAAGTTTTTTAACCAGCCAAGTGAGAACCGTATAGTGTGTGAATGCTTACTAAGCACTAAACTTCTGTTCTATTATTTTAAATGTCAGTTTAAGTTTTTTTAATCTGATTTACTTTCACATTAACTATATTTAACATATTTTCTGTATTTTTTTTTAACTAGATGTGAACCAATTCACCATTTGTTAAACTAGTTTTAGGTTGCCTACAGCTCTTTTTAAACCTGTTTTAACACTTTAAAGGGTTATTCAGCCTTATATAGTTTCTGTTTATAGTTTTTTTTGGCCAGTTCAACTATTGTTTAACTATTTTTAACTTCTGTATGCCATTTTAAACTTGTGTTCAAACTTTTTTTAAGTCTTTTATAATTACTTCATTTGTTTTGTTATTTTAAAATATTTTCTTTATTTTTGAACTAATTGGTAACCAATTTAACATTTGTTAAACTAATTTTAGCTTCACTACTGCACTTTTTTTAGTTTATGTTTAACAATTCAAAGGGTCATTCTATCTTTTAAAGCTTCTGTTTAGCTTCTTTTTTTTTGGCTTGTTGAACCTTTTTTTATTTAAACTAAATTCAGATGTTTTAGCTATTTTACAGCAAATTACAACTTATTTCTACTCCTTTTCTTGATATTCTGCTATTTTAATTTTTTACACTCTTCACAATCTGTGTGCCAATTTCAATTTGTTTCTGCTAGTTTTAGCTTCCTCTTGCTAATTTTAGCTACTTTCAGCCTTGTTTAGCATGTTTCAGCTGCTTTTCATTTCACTTGTTTTATGTTGAATTCAGTTATTTTACCTTGAAATCAGATTTTTAAATATTGAGTTAACTCCTGATGGGGTTTTAGCCAAAAGTGATCAGTACCATAGGCTGAAAGCTAATTAGCATGTAAAAATGTCTAACAAAGGTAATACAAGCTTCACTGAGCTCTAACGGCAATTGTGTAATGTAAGAATGTCAAATGTCACAGCTAAATAATTTATAGGTCAACACTGATCCTTAATAGTCATGGGATCAAAGGTCAAGGTCACCCCCATGTTTAGATTATTCTATTTGATAATGTTTTAACATAGAAATGTCCAACTTCCCAGCCAAACATAATAATTATTAGTGATTTTAAGGTCATAGAGTCAAAATAGACATGTCAAACTTCACAGGACAACACATTGTGTGTCCAATGTGGTCTGATTTTAAGTTCCTTTGGTCAAGGCTCAAAGTCAAAGGTGAACATTTCCTATAGTAGCCATAAACCATTAATCATTTAACAGAGACATGACCAATTGCACTGCTAGACATTATAAGGGGCAATGATGACCTCTATTAATTTCAAAGTCATTAAAGTTCATGGTCACAGTTAAGCCACTTCTTATTTTACCTTCTTGTGGCCAAATTCTAGCTTATTCTGGTTATTCACCTTTTCTTTGCTTTTTGCAACTTCTTTCTGGTGGTTTAAACTTTTTCTGTTTTTAACTTTTTTGGCTAACTATTAATATTTTCTGCTATTTTAGCTACATTTCTGCCTTTTTCAGCTATTTTGCCACATTTTTAAAAATATTCTTTTGATTTTCAGCTTGACTAACAGCACTCAGCAAAATATTTAATCAATAAGCATTTACATTACAGTCTTGCAAGAAATGCAATTTCTCTAGTTCAAACTGATCTCTTTTCTTTCCAATTTTAAGTGATCAGCTAGGTTGAATGTGTTCTTCAGATCTGAGAACAAATTATCATGTTTGATCATTTTTACTGATGAATACACTAAAGCCCAAACCAGTGTCAACTGAGAGCAGAATTGTAAAGTAATTAAGCAGAAATATTTCGTAACAGTTCTTAAGTATATATTTGGTTTCTGTACTTTACTTGAGCAATTATGTTTTAATTACTTTTTACTTCTAATCCTTACATTTTGCACACTTATCTTAACTTTCTACTCCTTACATTAAAAAAAGGTAAGAAGTAAAAAGTTGTTACTTCTATTTAATTCTTGCTTGTAATTGATAAAAAAAAATATACAGGTAAATTGTGCCTCCTGGATAGAGTGAATTTAATTGTGATTGGATGAGAAGTATAAATATATACCATTCTGACGTTCTATTGGTTTGTAAGACCCATCACACCTGAACATGACACAAATCACGTCATACTCGAGCAGAACATGGCAGATGTATGTAGTCTAGTATGAACATGAGCGTGGCAGAGATATACCTGTATATATGACAGAGACAAGTAAACTAGTGCATCAACATTAACATTTTAGTATAACATTATAGTCATGGCCTTTAGAAAAGTGATTTTGGGAGAGGTCACCTCCCAATAAATTTCATTTTGGAAATTGTAATCGCTCACTTTTACTCAATACTTTTACTTTTAATACTTAGATACATTTTATATCAGAAATTTACTTTTGATACTTAAGTGCAGTAAATGTAAGATACTTTGACTTTTACAAAAGTAATATTCTTAAAGTATACCTTTACCATAAATTTACCTAGGTAAAAAATACTTGTACTTTTAATCATGTATCACTTTGAGATACTTTATACAACAGACTGCAAGTGAAGCCCACTTTTCTCAATTTGAAATTAATCTCACGCAACACTACTTTAAAAATGAAAGGTAGCTTGAATTCATGTTTTTTCATTACACCTGATTAAACATTTTCTACAAAAAATTTAAGTAGATTGCACTTTGAACTGATGATTTATTTAGAAAAAAGCATCCCCTTGGTTTTATCAGCATTTAGGACAAGTTTGAGATGGAACAAATCTGACTGGATGATGTCAAAAGCAGATTGCAAAAG